>QKMV01000147.1:0-18859 GCA_003287335.1 Lednia tumana
CCCCCCCCTCCCCCTCCCCCTGCACCGCCCTTATAGCGATCACGTTCGGTTTGTGATGTCGGTATGCTTTCGTGCATTTAGAGTTAAAGTTTGAAATTTACGGTCATTTGTCCATACCGGATGACTGAATTTTTCGGTACACCTGTGACTTGTGAGTGAGGTGAAGTTGACCACTCTTTGGGAACATTTTTGACCTCGTCGTGCATTGGAACATACCTTTTTCTCCTGATAATAATTATTTTCATATTTTTGCTTACGGTGGCATCATAAAACGGGGGAAATCGTTTCCAAATCTAAAGCAGCATGGTCAACGTTTTACCTCGCTGGTCAAATACGGCCCGTTTAATGTCTAGTATCGCATCGTGGGTGCCTATAAGGTTAGCGGTGTGCTACATGAAATTTACCCCAAATATCTACCACAACCCCGGCAAAAGCAAGCGCAAACTCAAAGGAATTTGAAACATTCTGTCTTTCTTACGCATTGCGATGCTAATGTCAACCAACCACAGCGCAGGAAAACCATCTCTTGTGCGGAACGCAATTAGAGATACATTTCGATCGTGGGCAGAGGTACCAGTCTAGTAGATCAAAGTCTTAAACGTAACTTGTACTGACAATTTTATGACGGCTTTCGTTGGGTATGCATGTGTTTGCCATATGCACAACATTGACCACCCACCACCTTTGGTATTTTTGTGATAGCATGGTTGGTATCGATAACCGATTTTTATCTTATCGGAAAATGTGACGACTACAGTTGACTTATTCCACTAGCTTGGCTGACTAGAGAAAGCATGCTGTGAATGAGAATTTTTTATTTCGTTCGACTCGTCGACGGGATGTTTTAATTCTGTTAGTAACTGGTGATCACCCCATGCGATTGGCTTGGCCGACGCACCGCACGTAACTAGCCTATTCAAAATTTCATCCCGTTTCCCTCCCTACTGGTAACTACCAAGTTGTACCTCGAACGGCGTGCACTGCATGATTACTTTCAATTAGGTAATCAAGTTGCAAGTTTCAGTTCACAGCGTGCTCTTCTAATGGCGTTAGGATGCAATTACTGCAACATTTTAGATGCAACGTGTGAGGGGAAGAACATTTCACATCTACTGTAATAACACATCCTGTCCTGTCATGTTCCATTAGATTTTTGACTTCCATGCTTCTCCAATGTCGGACCGACTGGCCCACAGCCTCGTGTTTTGTTATTTTTTTTTTGCATTTGGTTTGCTGAACCATCACAATTCATAGCTCACAGTGCGCTTACTATTTTATCTTTGACGGCCCTCCCCCACCTCCCAAGCTCCCAAAAACCGAAGCCCCAAAGTGTGATTGGCCATCATGCCGCTGCGGCCAATTGTGGAGGAAATTGGCAAATTGCTACCGACATTTCACTCTCATCTCATTCAGATAGGCTGAAAGCGCGTTTCGGTAGTGAACCCACTTGAATTGAGGCCTTTGCTATCAAAATATTAAAAAATAATGCATGCAAATTTGCATTTGCTACTTACAAAGTAATAGCCATGGACGGTTCGAGTTCAGTCATTGTTAGCTCGAAACAGTTAATTTAGTTTTAGGTGTAATACATAATTAATTATGTTTGTCTCGTTAATTAATTGAATGCAATTGGATCACACTTAGTGAGTGCCTTGTCTAATGGAATGAGTGTGCTTAAACTGAATTATTTCGAAATGAATCGACCGTTCGAGTTTCGGTACACAGCCATCTATCTCCACGCATTGACAGGCTCCTTTTCAATTCCATCTCGGTTCTTTCTATACGTCCCTGACTGGATCTCGACGATCTGTCTGTAAAGGTACAGTGCGTACCACACCGACCTGAACCCTTAGTTATGTTTAGTGTCAACGTATCCGCGAACAGTAGCGCTCACAGAAAGTTACGCTGGCTTCAAGACCACCGATTGGTCCAAATAGCTATATTTTAACCACTCTATTTTAGCGTGATCGCTGACAGCGACACTAAACAGCATACAAACAGCGGCAGCTAGCATGGTAAAACGAAACAGAAGTCCTTTTGAAACTTTCAACAGCACTTGAATCCATACGTTTGGCCACCATTTTTGTCGTAGACTTTCCCCCTCTATACACCGCCAAGATCCTAACGTCTCATCAGTCCTTGTTGTCAGTAACCAGCTCGACCTTTTCAATGAGCAAGACAGCGGGTGGGCTGCTTTTGTTATCGCGCTATCGATGTACCATTACTCGATCAAGCCTGGTTGATCGGTAACAGGAACGTGAGATTTATGGATTATTCGATGTAGTGGGGAAAGATCTGCTCCCGGGTCAGAGGTTCGGATGGGTGACTATTCATCTCAAGACCTAGTTCTGTCCGGGAGAGAAATTGGAGGGTTTCAAACTAGTACAGCAGCTCCACTCCCATCGGTATCAACCTCTCGACAGCACGGAGTAGTGAAGCTGAATCCTGCTGTTCCAGTTGCTCCAGCCTTCAGAAGGGACGTTAAGTGATAGTCACATTGGTGCTGTTCGACAGGACTAGGCTACGTGCCGGCAACAGGTCTCCCCTCTTCCCTGTTAGGTGCATCATCACCCTCAGCATCACCCTAGCATTCACTGACGCCACATGACCGTTACTGCAGGGCAAAGAGTCCAGTGCGTCGTTAAATACTAAATCTGCTCGAGGGATGAAGGCCAGCGAACAAGTATGACTTCACCCCGATACACATCGCTTGATCTCTCATCTCGCTGGCTGTTATTCGCCTGGAAAATTAGTCTGTACGCTCCCGGTGGCCATCGTATCAGTCAGTCTCGTTAACTCACTGCTACCGCCATCTTGGCACGTGCTCATTAGACTGCGATCTCATTGGCTATCTACTATCAGTGATACCTCACAATCACTGCTACTGCCATCTTGGCACGTGCTCGTATCTACTCAACGCCATTACGTTTCATTTTCGTGCTGAATATAGCCAGCTCGACCCATTTCTCGGTGAATGTGACGAGAGATTATGGGGTCAAGAGCTTAATAGGACTACGGCGATGTATTCATAGTTTTTACGAGACCACTTTGCATCACACAAATGACCACCGTTCCGCGTAGCTAAAAGATAACGTCACGTACAAGGCAATCACATGCCAGTGATCAAATCATTTAATCGTTAGAGCATTTAGGATGATCTCAATTTTGATTCGATTTACCCTTCAGATAAGTGGAACACAGCGGCCATTTCTGTGGCTTTTCGGCCCGTAGTCATAGTCGTCACTAGGTGACAGTGCTCCCTCAGTTGCTTGGCAACCAGCTTCTTCATTAGCTGTCGCCAAGCAGCATAGGGCGCACTCACACTAAATGACGACTACGAATACGACCCCTTAGTGTCTCGTACAGTTACGTGAGAACTATGAATTGGACGAGTACACTCTATTTACTGGGAGAGCATACTTTGCCGCCAGGGGCGATGGAGGTGTGGATAGAGAGCCTATTTTGTGGGTGTAACCCAGTATGCTCTCTCACAGTAACAGACTGTAGGTCTGTTGGGAGACGGAGTCAGGTGTGGGCTACATCGAGTTGAGTATGTAAAATCTGACTTAATGGCATGAGAACTTGTTCGGCTGCTAATCAACGATGAACCTTTTCGACGGCGGCTGGCTAAAAACGTCCTGGCTACTTGACTCTCGAGTCTCGAGGCCCCTTGCCCCGGTCGTGCCCCGGCCCCGTGCGCGTGGTATCTGGATTCTGGAGTCGGTTCAAGAGGCGGCACGTGTCTGTGATTCGTGTTGGTCGAAATTTACATCTCCACTCGTAACGCTGGTTGATTGGCTGAAGCAGGGTAGGGCAGAGCAGAGCAGAGAATCGGATTGTATGCGTCCGAAATATTAAAATGCGATGACTCATGTTTACGTATATAGTTAGGATAGGTCTGTGTTTAATTAATTAACAAAAGCACACCTGGCTTGGGGGTAAAATCCAGACTGTTGGTAAAATATGCTGCTACACGGAATCGTGGCCACCTGAGATTCGAGGGTGGGATTTTTAATCGATTTTCATCTTGACATTCACTACAAGTGTCAACCTAGCCCTGCGTTGGCATTTAACTGCTCTTATGTTAGGCACCAAGGAATCCTATACGGATACGCAGTACACCGTAAATTCCAGGCTTCCCCACTAAAGGGATGACAAGAGAACATTTCCTTTGATATTCTGTTGAAATTCTTGAGTGGAATACAGTGGAGCTTACGAAAGTCAGGAAGCACGACCCTCAAAATCTCACGAGCCCAAGATGACGTTATCCCGGATGGATTATCTCGTAGAACTGAGTCGTCTTTCCATTTGCCCAAGTCGCCGGTCTTCAATTGCAGGCAATTGAGATAATATACGGAAGCCGACATTCGACACTGTCCACGGCGCCGACGTTTTATTGACGGTATTTAGCGGTATCATGCGTTTCGGCGGGCTTACCATTAAAAACGATTATTATCCAAACAATGTGTATGACACCTATAACTATTGTAATAAATCTCGTTTAATAGCTTACGTAAATCTTATCGGGGGATTTAGGGCTTAACGTGGCAATAAACGTAAGTACCTTTTTTGCAGGGCACTTGGGTGTAATTCTATAATGGATGGTTCGAAGTTTGCATGGTTATGTTCCATTCCACGGCTCACTGTCACGCTCACGGAATATATGCCTGCTATAGGTACCTCCTCCACTGTTCCCTTAGCAAAAATAAATAAAAGTACAACACCCTACACGACAAAAATACGTTATTAAGTACAACATGCGCTACATGACCCAACCCCACGCCACCCACATCCCTACAGGGCAGTCTTCGAAGTCGATTACTTTCTCGTTACTTGTCAAGTCATTGTTCCTATTTGTTATTACTAGGTAATATTAGTATGCATGACGTTGGCGCTACATCTTACTATCACGAGTCATTCAAACTTTTAGTCAAACGTCAGGAATGACATTGCAACAAAAAATGGTTCTCAATTCCTCCCTTCGCTTGGATATTAGTTTGTGGCGGGAAGTACTTCCTCATCAGGATTCAGGGGGGACGGTGAGAGCTCCTCGATCTCGACGCCGTCTTCACGCCTCGACGGCATCCAGTGGCAGATCTCTGACGTCTCCGTCAAGTCAAGCAGCGACGCCAGAGCACGTCGTTAACCCAAATCTGGCCGCGCGAGAAGGATTACGCACGGGATTTGTTTATCTCGTCGCCCGTCCAAGCCATGATTCGGTCATTAGCGATCGCTGGAGCGGACTGACTGCCCAGAGTGTCAGTGACCCGACCCGTTTGGCCGACGGGGTCACTCCAGCCGCGCGCGGGAATCGATCGCGTGGCCTTTCGTCCCAGGTTGACCCATTTAGTGGTGGGCCTAAAACCTTTGCTTTTGGCGCTGAAAGGGTCCAAAGAGATGCGTATGGAATTAAAGCATTGGGGCAATAGGTACACATGGCATGGCTCACCATAAAATGTCACCAACTTGCGATAAAATTGTTTGAGGTGTGGAACATTTCAAAGGTGTTTGATGTTTGCTCAGCAAAACTTTTTCATACGCACAATATTTTGTCGGTAAAGGAAACAGGGTGTCAGCCATCGAATTTAGTTGATCTGAGACAACGGCAACATCACCGAATTGGCTAACGTATAAGGACGCAGGACTATTTTATCTGACTATAAAAATCTTAGTTGTGTTGATTTGTTTTTTAAATACAACCCTCCTAATAATTTGCAAAGCATTAGCTCAATCGTATGGATTGTTTGTTTATTTATAGTTTTATCTGGGGTTGATTCGTCCGGACAGTCGACTAGACTGTCGTTCGGGATGTCGTTGGTTTCTTTTTCATGGTTGCGGTTTTGACGACCGCATTCTCTCCACACAATACAACGAACGTTAGAGAAGTTACACGCCAGATTTCACCTAACTATTCTATGCACCCAGAATTATATACGTGGTGTGGTGGCTGGCGTGGCAATTTTTCCTGTTCCTCCATTATTGCATTTTCCTTTCGATCTATTGGTTCTTTCCTTAGCTCCATTATTCCTGGTATTTGTGGAGATTTTCGTTTGCAGCGTCATAGCCATCCCTTATTCATGTAGCACTTTGTCAAGTAAACACTTACAGAGAACAAAGTGGAACAACTGGGTTTTATATACTAAGCCAGTTTTTAGTGTAACACTTTCAGAAGTTATTTCGCAAACTGTGCTAACAGTTTTTATTAAGGATCAATAATCCAGTAACCTTTGACTTAGGATCTGAGCTTAACGATCTTTGATCTTTTCAATTCGTGGTGCTTATGCCCCTCGAGAAATACATATATCGCATTCCGGTACCTCATTATTCAAAAACTCCAATTCATAGTTCGATTAGTGTGAAAGTTGTGTGCCTGTTGATCAATATCATTGTACCAATTCCCTAACATCGACGTCTTGTTTTTCCAGAATGGCACTCCACTATGGGAAGATTTGGTGACGAAGGCGACCAAGCTTCACACTTGTCTCAGGTAAGGCGATATCGGCATTTTGACGAAACGCGACCTTCTCACAATCAACAAGATCACATTCGTGGGCTGAATGCTGGAATTTGACAGTGTCAATCCGAAGGTTACCTCTAGTGAGATCTTTGGTGTTGATGTCAAGAAATGTTCTATGAGCGGAAAAGTTTAAGGTGGAATGAGGGGCAGGTTAAAAAACACATCAGATTTGCTGTTTCTTTCAATCACTGCAGCTAAATCATTTGTAGCAGAAACACCAAACTTGGTTACTTCCAAGAGAATTCAACTGGCTTTCTGACAAAATGTATTTCAAATTTTTGTGTTTTTAACTTTTTGAAACTACCTTCTTTTAAAGAGGATATTATCATTTTTTTCAATTTGAAGGAGGTACTTCAAAAAAACTGGTAATTATAAAAATTTGAAAGGCATTTTGTCAACAAGCCAGTTGAATTCTCTTGGAGTTAACCAAGTTTGGTGTCCCTGCTTCTCGTGGTTTAGTTGCAGTGATTAAAACAAACTTAAAATCGGGTGGGTTTTCCCAGTTGCTCCTCATCCAGCCTTAAAAAAATATCTACACACATAACGCCTATTTGTTGAATAACATAACAGTGTCTCGGCTAGCGCATATCAGCTCAACAATGCGTCGTATGGTGGATTTCCCTCCAGACTGGCTCCAGTATGACCCAACCAATCAAACTAAATCAATAAAGGTAAGCTCCTGATGGAGCCGCAGCCTCGCGTAATAGTGGGGTAGTGGAGACAAGTCTGGTGGACGAATGGATCAGGGTGTCAAGGACAGAACAACCATATTTGATGCGAGCCATAGCAAAAGTGCACTGTTAGAAACCTGTTTAACATATGCTGTTCCCAAAATTTTCCGGGACTTCGTATTCTCGTGTATCGATACGCGTTAAATATAATTGTTTGCAGAATAATTTTTCAACAAAAATACGCGAAATATCGTTCTGTAACGAAATTATCGGCAGCTCACATTTGATTTTATTCATTTGATACCGCAAACCTTAGCGTTGCACTCTTCTGTACTAATGCTAGTGCTTTTAGCTTTCGGTTCAGCCTTGAACTCCGTGGCAAACCTGGGGGCAAACGTATGCTTCTAACATATAGGCGGCCAAATGGGTGCACTTGCTTTTTGGCTTCGACTTCCAATCGCCGTGGATTTATTGTCCCTCTCCAGAGTCCCTTGAATAATTCGCTCGTCCTTGGGTTTGCGACTTCGCAGGTATATCGAGAAGTGAAATAGACGTAAAAAAAACATGCTTGGAGTGGGAGTGGGTGTGGGAGAAGAGGAAATAGCGTTTGGAGGAATACGAAATTGGTTTTCGTATATAGCTCCAGAGAATTTTCACCTACGTGGCCAATGAAAATTGGCAGACAATAAGTACCTTGCTAACGTAATGGGGATAATAATATGATTTATATTCACGCTTTAACCTACATAACGGATGTATTCTTATTTGTTTTTTATTTTCTTTTTAACAACTTGGGATTATATACATCATATAATATATTTTCTCCAGTGGTTGCTGGATAAATGTGTTACATAATGTATACAGGCCATAATGGTAATTGGTACATTAGATATAAAATATTAATCATTTTGTTAAAATTAGGATACCTAATAGTGTTAGTTGCTATGATACACTGTCGCTATCTAAAGTCTCTGAAGTTTTAAAAATCTCCATGCTTGAAAACAATTTCGGTATTGCTAAAAATGAGAAACCTTCAAAGTTGAAACCTTTCGTGTTTTGTTTTTTTTAGATTTTGTGTTAACTGAGTAATTTTTTGTTAATTTCGTGTTAAAATCGGAAGAAGTGGGCCGTGTCGTTTCCAGTTCCAGCCTTTTCCACGCATCGCATGGCATGGTAGACGCGTCGCGTCGCAGCCTCTCGGCGGAAACAGACTTTAAATTTAGCTTTTTTCGAATTCAATGCCGTTCATCCGGTCCATGGTGTCCGTGGCAGGCGCGCGGTGGAAGTACCAAGCGAAGGGAGGGTGGAAAACATTTTTTACCTCATGTAGAGTATGTACTAGGTGGAGCATGTTCCAATGGCGGGCATTGACTTTCCTCACCACACGGAATACGTTAGATAGACTGCATGGTCGAAATGGCGACCGAAATTCTTGCATTGGCTAAAGAATGCTACCACTAAGGCAACCTGCATCCCGAGGGATTCCGTTCGTTATATATATATTGGCTTCCCCTGCACAGGGTACACTTTGGTCTACGTAAGTTGGCATACTTTGAACAGCGGGAAGATCCATTCTCCCCATGCTAAAAGTTTTCCAAGCTAGATAGAACATATACCAAAGCTATGCTATAATTTTTATACGATTACCACACTAGGAGTAGTGGGGCCAACTGTAAAAACAACTTACTGAATTGATACAGGTAGAGATAATATTCTGGCAATATTAAGCGTTTTACAACGTTTTTTTTTGTTGTTTTTTTGGGATCACTTATTCAAACCCTTGTAGTTGACACGTTTTGATGAGCGTGTAAATACAAAAAAAACAGCACAGATTTAGAACCAAATATTTTGAACATATTTCCAGTAGTGCACTCTTGTTATAAATAGCAAGCGTCACATATGGTCGTCTAGGCCTTGGAACCTCTATGGTAATAAGACTGTAAGTGCTACGATAAAGTATGGTCCAAATCGCAGTCAAGCCAACACCCCCCTTCAAATGGCGACACGGCAAATAACCAAATCGACGGCTTCCCCAAGAAGCTTATGCATGCTGCATACGATGTGTGCATGCAACAGAAAGTCCAATTATTTATACCTATTTCATGGCCTATTTCTTTTCATACCTATTTCTATTTAATGTTTTTCCCATTTCTTTGGAAAGATAAAATCGGTTACATACCAATGGCTGTAACTGGAAAATATCGGGACGTTTCCAACAACGATGTTCGCAAAATTTAGCGAATGTGCCTTTGATATTAGGTCCCTGTACTCTTTGAAGTTCGCTGTCTATATTATTTTGCAAATGTCCAGATAATAACTCTGCTGACAATATTCAACGAGTGAGTAATAAATTGTATTTCTAAAGTCACGCGAAGTGAGCAAGGCGCGATTTCACCACGCTTTGCTGCCGACGTTGTGCACCCGTACGTAGAATTCATTCATCTCCCAACTAGAAACCCACAACCTGGCTGGCGAGCTCCGCGGCCGAACAGAGAAGTTATTCGCCGTTTAGCACACGTCCCGACGTCTGGAACGCGGCTCACAATCAAATCATATTCCCCGATTCCCGAATCAGTTCAGAGCGCTGCAGGAATTGCTCCAAATTCCTGACAAAACGCGAGGATGATTGTGAATCTGTTGTTCATAAACAAAGAACCCCCCTGTCGACTGTTCGAATTACCGGTAGCTCATGTATTATTGAGCACAGACATATGGATAGGTTTAATAAAATAGGAGTTATTGTGCCGTCTCTTCCCTTACTCCCAAATCCCAAAAGAACACTGCTTAATCTACGGCAATGCAGATAGCGAATAAATAGTAACTTTCTGGCAGTGCCAGAAAATATTCACTAGTTTTTCCAATAGCTTGCAAATCGTAAAAATCAGCGCGTCGAAAGTACGATCAAAAGACCTATATTCGTGTCCACTGTACAGGAAAAATATCATATTTTTTAGTCGTGGTCAAACTGTAGATAAAACATGATCGGTTCTTGTTCTTGCAATAGGCCACGAAACTCTTGATCCAAGAAGTGTTTTTCTACTCGCGATATGGATGGATTCACTCTTACTTTCCAGTTCTCACCCAACCAGATGCAAAATTACTATCATTACGGGTCACAGTCTGGAAGTAGAATGAGATGGGCATGTATACATGAGCTATATAAAATACTGAAACGTATCCTAATAGGTAGTCCTCGTGCTCTTATACCGGATTTGGCGAATATGAAGTTCGTCCGGCAAACTGGATGTCGTTGCCCCTGTGTCGTTCTCATTGTTCTAAGCCGCTCTTTTCTCGCCTCGTATTTGCTATGCTGCTTGCATATTGCTTTGTTTCACGTGCTAGCTACATTGGCTGCTAACGCTAATACCAAAGCTAATACTACACTACACCGTGTACTTACATGGCAAATACCGCGCGTTATATTAGCATTATTTCGTTTCGTACCTAGCGCACGTTTATTGTCTTGGGAAATAGTAAGTACACACATCGCGTTCAGTATACCATGGCTCTTTAAAAGTGCAATTCGTTTAAGCAATCAATCGTTTGTGGTGAAGAGGGTTGACGTTTCGAAGCTCCGTTTAGGAAATTGGATTAATTGTTGTTGAAGCCGAGGACGACAGGAACCTTTGTGTTTGATCGGCCCCGTCTGCAATTCCCTCGTATTGGGTCCCGGTTTCGGTTCTGGTTCTGGTTCGTTTTGTTTTTGTTTCTCAGACTTCTGCTCTGTACTGTTTAATGGTGTTGCTGCAAAACCACGTAAACGCTCGCTGCTCGGCGAGGAGTTTCAATTTCTCGCTTGTGTGGCGAATTTCTGTAGATAGAAATTACTGTGAGACTACAAATGGGCATACATCATCTGAATACACAGTGATAGAAAAGAATGCACTGTTCAGGAAATAAACTTTTTATCCAGTGGCCGCCCTCGCTGCAGAAGCGCATGGCTAAACGACCATCGCACTTAACACCACGAGCCTGCAAGCGTGTTATCTAATCGGCAAAGGGCGTGTTGTTTTAATTGGCGTGGTAATTAATGCTGATCTGCTGCTCCAGTTATGGTAGGTCACGTTTCACTGATAGCGAAATGAATCGCGCGCGACATTGCCAGACTCCAGCCGATGGTGACAGCTCAAGAAAATGCACTTAAACGACTCGATGTTGGTTAAGATGGCCGCCAAGAGCAATTCTGGGGGTCATGTTGCTGGACTTTCATAACACTCAAAATTTTATAAGCTAACCACTATCGAACTAGTTGTGGCAACTGTATAAAAAGCTTACTGAAATGGTCCGGGTAGACATAATATTACTGGCGATACTAATTGCGTTTTACAACGATATTTTTCGTGATCAATTAATTTAAATGCTTGTATTAATCACGTATTTATGACCGTGGAAATGAGAAAACAGCACAGATTTGGAACCAAATATGTAAAACATGTTTCCAGCAACGCACTTTTGCTTTAACAAGCTTAAAAATAGCCGTTTACGCCTTGGAAAGCTCATGGTAACAAGGCGACGTGTGCCAAGCATGCTGGAGCTCGACATAGAAGCTCGAAGCGATTTCAGATAACTGATATTTGCGGTACATTGATTCACTTTCAGCATGCGCTTTGCGAAGCGAGTTGGATCTTGCACAATTATGCGGTGTAAAACGCTTGATGTTTCGCTTGTTCCCCTATTCTGGACGGTTGCAAAGCGATGCAGCTACTATGGACCTTGGGATCTAAACTAAATAGAGCGTGGCAGGTGATTGGTTGTCATTTCATTCAAACATTACAATCGGTTGCAAATTCTGAATCAATCATAGTAAGGTATTGAAATATGGCATTATTTGACAGCTTACCTCTGCACCTCAACGGTCGGCCATTTTTAATCTGAAAGCGCCTAGAACTCAAAGCGGTTTGAGTCGAAGCGTTTTCAATTGCTTGCTATACGTAGTCATAACAGTGAAACCAGGCCGCAGCAAAGCCAAAATGTTTGCACAGAGGCGGTGGCCGCCTTGGGAGGTAGTGAGGGAGTAGGAAGTTAAGTCCTTCGGATTGGGTCATCCATGTTTGGAGGAAGCGCAACCTCCGGTCACGATGAAATTGCACGGGTCACCGATGATGGCCAAGAGATCGCCGCCCTCGTGAGCTCAGGTCACGCGTTAATGAATGCAGATTTCTTTCCGAACGATATTTCACCTGGGTACGTTTGTTGGTGTGATTCCAGGGCAACCATCCAGGCGATCGCCGCGTACTTGGATGCCTTCCAGAAGATCGCCGATGCCGCGACCAGCGCTAGAGGTGAGCACTCAATGAATTTCCTGCAGCTCTCTGGCCTGATATCTGTGTTGTGGTTTGCAATGGGCTACATGCTCACGGCCAACTCCGTTTATTCACCTTTTTACAGGGACAGATGCCCGTTTACCCATCTGATCCGCAAAAGTGTATCAATATTACCTGGAAATAGGGATATTTTGCAGAATTTGTTTCTCAACATATGCCCTTATCCTTAATAAATTTTGAAGACTCTTGTCTTCAGTCTAATTCCAGCACTAGTTTTCAAAAAAACTGTTAGTAAATGGGTTAAACTGCTAAAAACTTCTATCAAACAAACTGCCTTGCAAACTTATGCAGTTTGTTTCTTAGAAGTTTTCAGCAGTTTAACCCATTTACTAACAGTTTTTTTGAATGCCCTTATCCTGTTTTTAAATGGTTTGCATGGAATTACATTGAAATACCTACAGCCCGTGTCACCCAAGTTTCCTAACCTAACTGTTTCAATATTGACACAATCAAAGCATTTGTATAACGAAATTACAACGTGCGCAATATACTTGATTGTAAACGTAATGAAAAAATCAACAAGAAAGCTTATGAAGGGGAACCCATGTGGCTAGCCGCTAGGCAACGCTTTAAAAAAATACAGCGTGCCTATACCGAATGTTGGATGGACCTAGTCAGCAAATGATGTGTTTTTGTTCCTATCCCCTTCGAAATGAGACTGGATTTACCTACTGTTTTGGAATTAGATACAAATTAATCAACTGCTGGCTGGCACCCATGGGCGATGATCATTCATCGCCAAAAGGCGCTCAAAGGACGAAGGCAGGCCGCAGCTGGCTCCTAAATATGGTGCCAGCCAGGAAAAACTTAGCGATGGACTTTTTGCTGTGGGAACGTAGAATTGTCTGACGGCGGCGCCGAACTGCAATAAAATAGAATTTGTACATGAAGGACTCACAAAGTAAGCGCGATCTACGTAGTGTAAACACAGTAGGGAACCACTTTCTTACTATCTAGCTTGAGAGGAACCATAAAATAGCACGTTTATGAGATAGCTAAGATGGCATATAAATTTACGCTGAACTCTCTGACAGGATTAGCGTCTTAATTTTATCTCCTGTCAACCAATTTATGATTACGCATGTGTGCACAATAACTCAAAGTTTGGCTGGGGTTGGGGGCTTCACGCTAGGATGGATAGGTCGTGGGCTGAAGGATCCGAACAGTCTCGACATTCAATAGCAAACCCTTTGGAATAACAATAAATACAAACTATCGCTAAAGCAATGTTCCTCCCTCTAGTTACGTTGCGGCTGCTGGTTCGTAATAAATCGCTACGAATGGACACTTAAAATGATGTGTCGAGTGCGAATTCACTATTCTATGTGAACAGTCTACTTCAGACTCAAATTTTAGATACCCGTGCCAGCAATCCTAACCTCACTGTATCGATATTTATTCAATTAAACCATTTATACCGAGATTAAAACAAATGTAATTAAGTAGTTTGGATTTCTGAGCATTCAGCCCAATTTGTAAAACTTTTTTTTTAAACTAGTGCTTAGATTAGGAGCTAGACATGAATCTAAAGAATTTGATCACTTAATTCCTTGATTGTTCCAGGAAATTACAAGTTAAATATTCATATAGGCATCATGTTTAGTGCGTAGTTTGTGCAGCCTGTGTAAGAACTTCTAGCTCTATTAGTCTGTAAATGTGACGGAAACAAGTATCGCATCAATGTACCATGCGTTTGATTTGAATAAATATTCCTACACCACCTTGTCTGCGATGGCTTTTCCAGGCAACAAGAAGTTGTCGACGGGCAAAAGCCCAGTACTTACATACAATAGCACCTCGATCATTTAAAATCCAACGAAACTGACCGTTAAACTAGTTACCTTGGCACGCTTGGCATTTCAGGTAGACATGCTAAAAATACATCTCATTTTGTTCTCTTTTTCCACCTCGTTTTATGGAAGATAATGTCATGCCCTTTGCATTGTTATATCTCGCGAGTTATGTTTAGGACGGCTGCCAATTTTTAGAACCAATTTCCGCTGCTCCTATACCTATGGAGGTGCTACCGAAACTAAGTATTTTAGATCGATGAGAAGCAGAAAGAAGACCCCAAGTTGTAGGTCATTCGGCGAACGGCTTACAGTATTATTATTACCTAGATGGTATTACAGGATTACCGTATTACACAGATTATATGCGAACCCACACCTTGCTGGTATCGGCTTATGCAAATATTTTATGAAATTATGTGTAGGGAGTTGTTTATATTTGCGTTGCATACCGTGCACGCTTAGGAAAAGAATTAAATCGAACCGAAATTGGAGACATGCGTCATTTTAACATCAATTTACCTACTTACACCAGAATCACCGAAAGCGTACAAGTAAAAGGCAACCTCGAATGTTAAAAATATTAAAATATGGTTTCAAAACACTAAATAAACACGTACAAAATCCACTTAACTGGAATGAGTATGGTAATTGATTATCAAAAATAATTTACTGTGTCCGTATTCGAAAAATCTGAACGAATTAGGGCTTAAACTTTTGGGTGTAAAAGAACCGCAGCAATAGATATCTGCTAAGTTAAGTTCAGCTATCGCTGATGTGATATGATGTCGAAGTTCGGATAATAACTATGTGCCCGAAAGTCGAAATCATTTCACAAATTAAGGAACAGCTGCTACTCGCAACTGAAATCAATGTTTTTCAATACCGATATCATTCGCATCGTTATATCCCGATTCGCAGAGACGCACGCGGCACGCGTGCTGTCACGAAAAGAGCCGTGGCAAAGATCCTAATATTGGGCCGTGCTATTCGTGAGGCGGCGGCGGTGCTACGAGGCTTGCACGTGATCGGCCCGCTAAACGCGACCCCGGTCACAACCCAAACCGGCGGTAGTTTTTATTTTGATATTCCGCGGCTGATGGAACTGGAAGGCGAATCGCCAGGCACAGATTTTTCTTGCGGGCTTCAGTTTCCCGGAGCCGTCGCCGAATGTTCATACATTTGACTTATGAGCCTCCTTCCTGAATGCTGCATCGGTGGCACATATACAAGAATTTAAATAATGATTCTGTACCGTAATAAAATAATGAAGCGTAGGCTGGGACTGTTGTGTAAGATCCTAAAGGAAATGGTCAAAAGTTATATAGCATTAAGGCGCTTCTAAATTCGTTTTTCCCAAAAGCCATAGCCAAGTGGAATAATTCCTTACACTGACCGGCGTAGTGTTAACAAGTCTCAACTATTTCGACCTTTTCCTTGATCTTTTTTACAACTAATAGGCATATAACTCCATAATATTATGAAATTATATATCCGTATAACAAGTCTCAACTATTTCGACCTTTTCCTTGATCTTTTTTACAACTAATAGGTATATAACTCCATAATATTTTGAAAGAAAATATCCGTAACACACCGCAAGGCGTCCAAGAAATTATTTTGAAAAGGTGGGGGTAGCCACGTTTCCCGTTGGGTAACTAAAGGGTTGATCGCCCTCTTCGCTTCCCCGTGGTTACGGCACTGTCAGTAAACTGGTGATGATAGCTGCCTTCGCATTGCCATTTGAACACCACGGCCCACGAAGAAATAAGGATACCGTCATCATAGCTACCTATAAAGCATCTTGTACTGCATGATGTGGTATCGGCTTCGCTTGCAAGTTGCCGTTATTCTGGTGACCCGAGTCTGACTGGCCGGCCATCGCTTTGTCCCCTTGCACGACCACCTCAATTAGGTGGCTGTCTGATTAGCCGCTCTCGGGATGACCAATCACGGGGCTTCGGCGACCTGCAGCATTGCAATGGGCAAGGCAGTGAGATTTGCGATGCTCTGCGACTGTGAGGTGAATGATGCCGCATGCTGATTTCGGAATCGGTGTCAGCAATTGTTTCAGTGTCGGTAAATGGTAAATGAATTAAATTGATAACAAACTCTATGGGCCTAATGTCTAGCTCCTAATCTTGGCACTAGTTTTCAAAAAACTACTGAACAAAAAGACAAGTACAAAAATACTGGGCTAAAAAATCCAGTTTGTAATTAGTTTCTATAAATGAAATTGATATTTTGGAAGACCCATTTCTGGCTTGAAATTTTAAATATATCTTGAATGAAACACTTCCGTTGCGAATGAGCGAATTGTAATCAACTACGTGCTTATTCGCGTATCATCTAGAGTGATCCGATTACTGATACTTCATTATTACACGGAATTTTTTTGATGATCTTTATTCTTGAAAGTTGCGTATTAAGCCTGAGTCTGCTCGAAACGGTACGTTACCGATTTAGGGCGGAATGGCTCATGCCGGCGTGATATTTTCACACAACAGTACGTGATCCTTTCTCGCCAATCGCCACAAACTATATTACACGCGTAATAATAATATGGCGATAATAATATGTAATATTCGCGTTGGATAATTATGACTGGTTTAGCGAATATACTCTCAATCAATTCGTGCGCCCAGTCCTTACATGTATAGCGCCGATCCCTGGTTAGAAATCAACGCAGGGTGAAGAAAATTGAACTGAGGTCGTGTGTAAGACATTGATTTGAAAATTAAGTTCATGTAATGCACTGTATAGGAAATACGGTGGTATACGACCTATAATAGGCAACAAGCTAAGTAATAATAAGTAATTGTGGGCAATTCAATTCCGTAAATATACAATATTACAAATAACTGTCGTTGCAATTAGCTTGTAAAATGTGAGGTAACAACTAACTGGTATATAATCATGATAGGTTAGTAACCTCTCACCTATACAGCGGGTCTTGTTCTTGCAGCACTGATAGGTTAATTATATTTCATGGCACAGTCTTGCATTTGATCAGCAACGCATTTCCAAGATATCGAAGGAGAACGTCGTGTTCACGGGGGGGGGGGGGGCATGCCCCATAGTTTTGAAATAATCAAGCACGAGTTACGATTTCCGCCACGAATTGTTACGATTTTGTCATAGGAGCCAACTGCGCTGTGGTTATTTGGGAACGTTCGCGTTTTGTGCGTCGGGACAGCATTGTTCGAATACGTCACGTGATTCGCGAAGTGTTGACAAAGAAGTTGGGAATTGCGTATACACTTGCGTTTGAGTTCTTTTCAAGTATAGTTTTCTGACGACAATTTAGCATTTCGATATCTAATGGCTTCGGCGTTTCTTTGTTACAATTCGTTCAAATGGCTTCAAGTCGGCTTATTAGATTTTGGAATCGAAAAATCTCGGATGAATGCAGGACGAGTAGGAGAGATACCTATTCTGGTATATTTTTTCTTTTTGCGGGACGACCACACGGGCTACAAACCCAGCAGAACAGCGTGTCTGGTTCGGTCGGCAATGGGGATGAAATAATTATGGGCCATTTTGGTGACCAGAAACTATCCCAGTGGGTGTGGTGGTGGGGATCCACGGAAAACACAACCAGGGTGGTTACACGGCGTACTGCCCGACGCTGTAATGCCCGACTGTCAATCAAGGCATTAATGCCAAACGAATGAGCTGCTTTTCTGGCTAATAACTGGTATAATGGGTCGCTTCGTGTGCGGTGTTGCCGATGCAAATCCTAGGGAAGGAAGGGGGCGTTCAGGCCTGTGAAAACAGAATCAGCTAAGTTACCCGCGCTAACCGCGGATGTGGCCTATTTTTCCTTAACATGCACATTTCGTTTTTAATAAAATCTCATGTAATGCAACAGCCGAATTTTGACCGAACACGTTTATTTCTTTAGTTCTCCGGACCTTCACATTAGATTTCGATACAACTTATACCAGTAGGTACCTACTAGAGTGAAATCGCATCATGACACAAATTGTGTCAAAGTTTTATCGTAATCTCACCTATACAATACTTATTCCAATATTTAACTAAAAAAAGCCAAAATTAGCGTGTGACTTCAAATCGAGCACGACTCGCCATGCGTTCACCGCGTGGTCATTACATCGTAGACTTTCATCTGGCAACACCGCAAACGAACAACCGTCGGGCACTACACCGATATACCAGCTTCGCAGTCCATTAGTGTCTTGATTGACAGTCGGGCAGAACACCGTCGGGCAGTACACCGTCGGGCACTACACCGATATACCAGCTTAGAAGTCCATTAGTGTCTTGATTGACAGTCGGGCAGTACACCGTCGGGCAGTACACCGTCGGGCAGTACACCGTCGGGCACTACACCGAAATACCAGCTTAGAAGTCCATTAGTGTCTTGATTGACAGTCGGGCAGTACACCGTCGGGCACTACACCGGTATACCAGCAAAGAAGTCCATTAGTGTCTTGATTGACAGTCGGGCAGTACACCGTCGGGCACTACACCGGTATACCAGCAAAGAAGTCCATTAGTGTCTTGATTGACAGTCGGGCAGTACACCGTCGGGCA
>QKMV01000147.1:18869-29977 GCA_003287335.1 Lednia tumana
TCGGGCACTACACCGGTATACCAGCAAAGAAGTCCATTAGTGTCTTGATTGACAGTCGGGCAGTACACCGTCGGGCAGTACACCGTCGGGCAGTACACCGTCGGGCAGTACACCGTCGGGCACTACACCGGTATACCACCACTGGTGGTGGTATACCGGTGTAGTGCCCGACGATGGTGGTCCACCAGGGTATGTCAACCACCTGGGCCGAACCTGAGACCGATGTGCGATAATTCACCTCGGGTACTTTGCTGCTCGGTGTATGATTGATTGTCATTTGACTGGTTGTAAATTCAAATAACATGTGTCAGTATTCGTTACAGCTGTACATCACGTGCTGAAAACCTGTAAGGATTTAGAAGAACGCGAAGCTTATAATATTTTTCTGAGAATCGTGAATGAATTTTGTCCATGGAACTTCGCTGAGAAAAGCTTACGTATTTGATTGATATGTGGTGTGCAATTAAACTTAGCTTTTTCAAGTTCATTTTCTATGTAATCTGATAGCAAATAATTCCCCCCTGTGTTATCAGTTACTTACAATTAGTCGCTTACTAGGCAAAGCTTTTTAATAATTAAATACATATCTTGAATCCACAAAAAAAACTTGAGTAGGTATACTGTCTAGGAAAAACGAGTGCATTTTTCATATTTCAGCGTAGTCTACGTAAGGGGTAAATTCTAGTGTAATGCACTACTTCGTAATTCAGTGATCCAAATAGATTTTGAAATGTATTAATAGCTCGAGCCATAAGTAATTATTATTTTATTCATCTAGGTAGAAGTGTTTATGTAAATTGACGAGTGTTTCTCGGGCGGCGGTTTGCTCGTGACAGATGCTCGGTCGAGCATGATGATAGCCGAAAAACAAAATCTCGTAATCGGCGATATCTGATCGCGTTCGAGCGGACGCTAATTTGCACTTGAGAGAAAAAGTTGGAAGGAAGTCGGCATATTCTCACGCACTGATCTGACGCATTTGTGTGACCATCACCAGTGCGTAGATGACCGACATGACACCTAGTACCATTGATTAAAAAAAAACAAGCAAAACGCTAAGAGTTTGATTGTGGCCAAACCTAATGTTGACTCAACTGTGATAAGATACGTTTACGCGCAATAATTTTTGGTAAACGTTTCGCAACCAAGAAATTGTAGTAGCTCAATTTGCTTTCCGTAATTTATTGAAATGGCAAATCTAGATTATTGTAATTGATAATGATAGGTGTCCTTGCTAACAATGATGGACCAAGTAGGTAATATGTCATTCAAAACGCCTTTCAAAAGGTTCGTGTTTATTTTACTGGATAGCATCATGGGCGTTATGGTTAACATTGTAATAACTAATAACCCAATATAGGCACTAATAGATATGACATGGCTTTTGTTGAAACTTGAAGGAGAAGCATGTTTATTATTTAATTTTTCAATAGTTAGCGGGCCTATTACGTAGATCACTGTGAATCCTATTCATCTTATTGTGCAATACAAATTCTGTAGTGCCTTATTCTACTCTACTATCTGTATTCTCTCGTGTCTTCAAGCATGCACGCTATGCCGTATTGCACATCACTGTCAGTGTCACATCGCATCGCAATCGCTAGGCTGTTGTCTTGTCTGACTATAACTTCGTGGATAGCTGTCAGTGTTAGCTAGCTAGATGCGTCAGACAATAGAAGCTGGTGAAACAGATGTAACACTAAACCGTTCGTTGCCATTCGGTCTCTTCTGTCCTGTCTGGCTTCCTCGTTGTTTCGTGTTCAGTTTCATCTCCGACGTTCGATACTGCTTGGCGTTTTTCCTCCTGCTTGCTAACTGCTAGTGCTACACAATTGTGATGCAATTGCAAGCACTTTCAGGATTACAGGAATGCATTATAATTTGCGATCTCGGCAGACCTATTGATGCATCTCTAGCCTGTAACTAACTTCACTATCCATTGTGCACTGTACATTGTGCACTGTACATTGTGCACTATACATTGTGCACTGTACATTGTGCACTGTACATTGTGCACTGTACATTGTGCACTGTACATTGTGCACTGTACATTGTGCACTGCACAGATCGTTATGTCGATCAGTGTACTCTTCAGCCTAAATATCGCAATTTCACTCTTAACTTCGCGATTCATTTGTACATTTCCAGCGAGTTTTCAACCCCAAAATCTATCACGTCTTCACCTCCTGCTATTCCTTGCTCAAAACCTCGTTTTCTTATCTCACCCCATTTTCTCTTTTTTTGTGTCCTTTTTGTGTCTTTATTCTAAACATACCTAATCATATTTTATAAATTACTTTTTACACTGAAGTTTGCCCTAGTTTTAGTTTTAGCTGCCATAACCCGGGTTCTCACTATGTGGGTCACGGGCCGACTGTTTTGTATGAACTTTCGCGGAAAAATGTAAAAAACGTGGAGCAGAGCGCAAGAACCGATTGAAGTTCGCTCTAAGGCGCCGCTTTATTCCCCCGTACGAAATTGTATGGAAACCCCATCAATGTGCACTTGAAACGTATTGCACTGCTGTACGCTGAAATTTTGAACACTTCGAAGTAATCACTGGATTGTTGTTTTTATGTGAGTGAGGTAGAGGGGGTATATCATGAAAATGTGTTGATGTTGATCTGGCATTAACACTTTGTGGCCAGCTGCTAATGTTGTTTTGTTAGTTTGGTGTGCAATCTGTAATGGAAAAATTTGTGAAAAGATTTGTTTTCTTTTCTGTTGCAGGAGCCACGAAAGAAATCGGCACGGCTTTGACCAGAATTTGCTTAAGACACAAAGCCGTGGAAGCGAGGATGAAAAACTTTACAAGGTATGTGCGCTTATCGTTCATTTCTTTCTTCATAGCTTATTTCCGGAGTTTTAATATGTTTTCTGTTTTTTTTTTAATGCAATGATTTGAAGCATCAAAAGAACACAATTGATAAGGATTGTAAATACTAATGGGTTTTAGGTATTTGATGAAATGTACAGTTACCACTTACCGACGATGATACTACCTTGCACATGCTCACCATTGTCAGGGGAAAGGAAATACTCATTTAATGCACAGTATCATTCATGAGTTGTTTTCCTAAAAAACATGTAAAATTGCTAAGAATACAACCATATAACATAATACTAACTATAATAACTATATCTATCGATCATTATCATCTCACTGCGTTTTTCAACAGTTCTCAAATACTTTTTTTTTTACTGATATACCAACGCGGACACAATAATGATAGTATGGGCTTTATCTAAAATCGCTTTATGGCATCTTACATATGATTATATTGGTATCTAATCTAATAACTGGTTCACTAATATTTGTTGATGGAATGTCAAGTATACTTCCTGTATTACGTGCACAAGTCAATACCAAATAGCAATTGCTATAATGTCAATAGACAAAACTTGCTTGGCTAGTAGATACCTACAAGTTACAACCATTCAGTGCGCTAACCCAAAGATATATATTCGTGACCTAATTTCAAAGTCTCACACATTTTCTTTGATATGAAAGATTGGATATTATTTTCATTGAAGACCACTAAATCACTATCTTAGCAAAGAAATTTAGGCTTATCCCACTAATATCATCAGAAGCTTGACAAGAAGTTTTTACAATTGGGAATAGCAAATTTCTGTGAAACAATATCACCTAATTTACATAAAACACCCTCCTAATTGCCTACCTTTTTCCTCGCATCGCGTTATTTTAAGATTTCCCTATTAAGAAGGCAGCGTTTTACACATATTACTTATTAGTTGATCCTACTCCCGTAAACTGGTCAATTTAAGACCTTAAACGCACCCGACATGGATATTAATTTTTCTCGTCTCCCGCGTGCCTAACAGCTGCTGGCTAGTAGCTACACACACAATTAACTAAAAAGCTGAAAGCATGACTTGACGTGTTGTATATTTTTAATCTTCGTCTAAATTCAGTCAGTCATGCCATCGGGCTGCATGCACTTCCTACCTTTATCAACAGACCATGTACTAGACTAGAGCCTTACAAGCTACGCTAAGCACATTGCATTGCAGCATATTACTAGGCATGGTATGGTACATGTCACATGATACGTGTCAGGTATGGCATTTTGTGTTTATTTATTACAAGAACCGGCCAAATTCTGAACTAGGAATTTTCTTTTGTTGTGATTGATATGTGGTGTTAAAAGCCACTGTTTTGACAACTGGCCCTGTGGCACTGATGATGAACCTAACACGGAAGAAGGGAACCCCGGTGCCGGCACGTAGCTTACTCCTGTCGAAAACCGCCAAGAGGGCCGCCGCTTAACTTCACTTCCGAAGGATGGTACAGCACAAAAAGCATGGGATTCCTCCACTTATCCGTGCTGGCGAGAGGTTGATAGCAAGGAGAGTGAAGCTGCTGCACCAGCTTTAAACCCTCTAACCTCTCTCCCGAACAGAAATGGACCTTGGTATGAACTGTCACCCATCCGACCTTTAGTCCATCGCAATGTTGCTTAACTTCGGGGATCCCACATGTAACCACCACGCCAAATCGTTCGGTGGTCTTTTTCTACTTGTGCAGCCCAATGAGAGCTCGCGCTGCCGCACAGGATGCTGTGATATTCCATGACTATTCTAGTAGCTTCCTGGGATAGTTCCTCTACAACAGGGCATGGACCAATTACTGTTTCTGTTACCGCCACGTGAATAGTCATGACACGATCAACAACTGCTCGGGAGTTTAAGTGGCCTAGCTTTCCTAAAAAAAGTATCCGAACAGAAAAGGCTGGTATTGTCTTGGCACTTTGCGAGTCAACTGGTGCAGTTTGACTTCTTTATTCCGTTTCCTAGCCTGCAAACTGGTGACTACGTGAAGTTCACAGCAACGCTGTTTAATCATTGTGCTGTCTTAGTGCAATCTTGATCTGAATTGTAATTTGTGAACTGAACATACTCGTTATGTATGGGATGGATCTCAAGAAAACGAAATGAATTACTTGTGGGTCAATTGTCGGCTGTGAGGATAGTCTGGCCAACGCAAACCGACGAATGAATGAGTAACTGCAGCGCATGGTTTTGATTTTCGTAGCACGTAGAAATTAAACTAAAAAGTTTACTGTTCGCTTAGAAGCAGGGCTTTCGAGTGCTATGCATATACCATTTCATAATTACCTGCATGATTGCAGCCGCTCTTGATATTATAAAATAGCAAACCAATGCCTCACACGCACACCACCAATATCCCTCACCAATGCCTTACGCCCTCATTAACCCACATTTCCGTAGTTCATCTTTTGGTACGTATTGCATTAACGGTTTAATGTTGTATTATAATTTTAACGTGGTTTTTTGTATCTGATTACAGTGCCATCATGGATTGCTTGGTTGTTCCTTTACAAGAGAAACTGGAGGATTGGAAGAAATCTGTAATTAATTTAGACAAAGAACATGCCAAAGGTCAGTGTTACTTGCTTGTACTATTTTCTGTGGGTTACGCGAGTTACACAACGTGCTCTAGTGCTTACAATTACTATTACCATACAATAGAAATTTAGTTTTCGAAAAAGTATTTTTTGTTTATAACTTTGCCCTACATGGATTCAATGACAAGAAAATTAGTTTTCAAGTGTGAGGAAGCAACACTGCTACATCCCTCTTTTGTAGTGAACCTACTACATAATATGGCTGTAACCATGCATAAGTGCATGGGGAGGGTGGGGATCAAATGCTTATTTATTAAACATTACCAACATTTTTGAATAGCAACCAAAAGTTCAGCATAGATCCTGATCAAAAGTAATATTATTTAAGTTGATGATCCTGGTCCTAAACTAGCACTCTCAAGTATCAATTTCTAGGGAATGCTCTTTTTGTGTAATTAAAATTATAACGTCTCATAATAGAGACTTCATAATTTTATCAATTTAAAGTTAAAACCCTGTCCCTGTTGCATCTATAAGTAGTATTTGTAAATGAGAATTCTATGGTTAAGCATTTCAGCTCTTATAATTTGTAATTATCAACTTCGAAAAATGCCAACACATATGTTTACAAGTTATATTAAACATGCTAGATTTCACACAAATTCCTAAGTTCTTTCAGTTTATCAGTCACAATTCTAGCCAATTTTTAACAGCTAATAGAATAAAAATATGGGATCAATCCGTGATTTAATGCACACCATTAGTGACACACGCTTGCACCTGTGCAGAGTACAAACGAGCGCGGTCGGAACTGAAGAAGCGCTCCACGGACACACTGCGGCTGCAGAAAAAGGCGCGCAAGGGCAAGAGTGGCGAGCTGCAGCGCCGCGTAGAATGCTCCTTGTTGGACGTCAACGAGCGGCGGCAGATCCTCGAAGACACCGAGAAGGCATCGGTCCGCGCTGCACTCGTCGAAGAACGCAGCCGCTTCTGTCTGTTTGTAGCCTTCATGAAGCCCGTCGTCGACGAGGAGGTTGCCATGCTGTCCGAGCTGTCGCATCTGCAGGAGGTTAGAGATTGGCTAGACTTTGCTCGTTTAGCTTTCTCAAGCTTTTCTTAAGATATGCTTCACTCATTTGTGCCTATTTTCCTTCCGGTTTCCAATGAATTCAATGTGTTTTACCTTAGAGACGGAAGGCTTCCGTGAGATGTATATGCATGGCAGGCTGTACTTTGGCTCGTACCCCAAGCCGGCAACGGTGCAGATTTTCGTTGTTTTCTTTTGACATGAGACTTCAAAGACCAGCATACTTGTTCTACAAAATCTCGTTTGCACCCAAAATAAACTTGCTTGCGATGGCTGGAAATTGTAATTAATAATACAAATGGCAAGCAAAGATTTCATTTTATTGATGTATTGCAATATTACACTCTAACTGCCAATTCATGCAAAGTAAATGAAAAGTTATAATCGAAAACAATTCAGTACTTCTAAATGAGTAAAGTCACACAACGTTTACCTCAGCCGGCAACATAGCTGGTTTCCTAGTGCAAACTTAAGTTTGCTACTTTAACCCATAGTTTCATATCTTGGGGACCAAATATCTGTATGGTTTTAAAATGCTGGCTTTTAAAACAAGTGATTTAAGATATTTCTAGCATGGAATTTGGGGACGTGGTAAAAGTTGTTACAAAAAGCCAACATCCCCAACATCCCGGAAGTGATTTGTAAATAAATGGCTTAGGGTCAGCATTCGCGGAAGCACTGAGTAGCGAATGCACGCCTTTGAACCAGCCACAGCCAAGGCTCTAGAGCTAAACAAATTTACAGCCAAAGATGTAAAGGGATAACATTCTTTAGACCCATAACTATCTCCTTCTCTCAGCACCAGTTTTCAATAAAACTGATACACAAACAGGATTGAAATGGTAAGAAATCCACATACACTTTCCACTACACTTTGGAAAAGTTTTAGTGAATTTCTTAGCATTGAAACCCAGTTTGGTAGCTTTTTTTTTACACTGATCCATGTTTGCTGCTATTTATAAATTCCTTTATTTCCACAAACGCCGACTCCAAACCTGGCATTACGCTTGCAGGTCGTGGACCAGCTAGCCAAGCACACGTCCGACCCACAGACATTGCCGCCCGCCAGCGAGCAAGTGATCGCCGACCTGAAGAGCAGCGAAGGCGGCTGGTCTTTCGCCACACCGCCCAGCAGCCCGAGTTCGCTCGGGTCACGCAAGTCTAGCCTGTGCAGCATCAGCTCGCTCAACAGCTCGTCTAGCGGCAGCTCCAAGTCTCATCATTCGCCCAGCCACCACTACTGGCAGCGCTCGCTCTCGCAGGTTAGTACACGGATTGGTTGAACGGAACGCTGTTTGCATGCCATATCTTGATGTTGATTCGTGCATTGCTTTTCCATCTACAGAAGTACTTACGCCTTACACCCTAGACAAAGGGGGTTTCTCCCTAGGTTCTTTTGTACAAACTTTATAGCTTTACGTCATTGCTTGATTTTAAAAGGAATTGCTACATAAAAATCATTTCCTTGGAATGTATGCATCAAGGTTTGTGCAATAAAGCCTAGTGCCCTAGGGTGGAAAGTAGAGGTGCGGGATGTTCAAAATTTCAAAATGGCATGCCGTTTCTTTTCTAATCAATTTTGCATATTGTGAATAATGCTTGAGCAAAATTGATTTGATTCTTTAGTTGAACTGTATTGGTTATATTATTTCATTTATCCTTAACATTTTTCTCTGTCTTACAAGGTCACTGTTGGCCAGTTATTTATTTGGTTCCTGTGTTCGACATTTTATTGTTTCAGCATCGTGTGTGATTGTAGTCGTTGTGTTTTTGTTTTCTTTTACGTAGCAGCCCCCGCCTGCCGGTATTCTCCGCATTTCCAGTGTTTCCTCGCAGGATTCAGGATTTACGTCGCAGGACGTCTTGTTCCCGCGGCCGCCCTCGGCTCTCAGTGCTCAGGTAGACACCCATGCGGAAAAGCAAACCACCAAGCTCTTGCTGAATGTATTGCATAGGACACTTTATTTTTCACACTCATTTCTAAGTAGATATTAATTAAGATTTACCAAATTTCGGAGCGCATAAGTTTGTATTAACAGTTAATGCCAGCTATTAACAATTTTTTTCAAATTTGCAAACTGCATCAAATAGTAGACAGTAAGCACTATTTTTTAAGCATACTAGCTGTGTAATTGGATTTAGATTTGTAATCCTTGTCATTAGGCACTATTATTTGCTAGGGAGAACCAACACAAATTAACCAGAAAAAAACAATGAAGACTAAAGTTGGTGTGAACAAAAGCCAAACAGTACACATTAGAAGTGAAATTGATGTTTTGTCTGGAGCTTGTGATGTAGCTGCCATTCAAGTAGTACTGTGCATGTAGTGTCTACAACCTGCAAACTGAACATTTTCACGAAGACGCGAAAAAAACAATGATAGTATATACAACGAGAGCAATACATATCACCAAAAAAGTTCCATTTAATTAAATAATAATTGAAGGTTTCGGCCAAAGCGTGCAGCGACTAAAATCAGCACTGTAATAGCCAACGAATGTGCATAAAATAAGATTTGTTCCTTCAATATATAGCGTGCTGCGCCAATTTTTGTTGCACATAGAAAACATGAATGGATGACTAAATAACATCATTCGTCATCACAAATAATGTTTGGTCAAAAAACTTGCTGTGCTACTTCTTATGCCTAATATATTTTTCCATGCGTATACAGGCTGATAAGTGGAGAATTTAACTATTTTTTTCTCTGATTTGTATCTAATTAATAGCCACTTAGAAGTTTTATTTATTTATTTTCGAAGGTTGTAACCGCTCAAAAAATACCAGCATTAGTTGTCCAGCGTTCTAAAAGGGCTCGTTTGGCCGGCAGGTGTCCAACATGTCTGAGCACAGCAGCGGCAGCAACTCCAGCACAACCCCGTCGGCGACTGGCACTGGCGGGTCGGTGGGCGCACTGCCCGTCGCCAGCGCCACCAGTGCTGCCACCTGGCCCAACCTGCAGGAGACACTGCAGTTCGAGCGTGCCGCCTCCGCCATCATGAGCGACCGGCCGCACACCATCTCCTCGGGTACGCCGCAGCACCTAGACCTAGGGTTGCCACCATTTAGAAATCAAAATAGAGGACAAATATGCAGGGCCACCTACTGCCAGGCTTACAGACAAAAACGTTGGGCGTTATGCCGAAAGGGACTAAACTTGAGGGGGTTTGGTGCACAGCATCACAGAAAATATCGAGTTCACAGTTATTTTTGGAGCAAATTGACGTGGGGGTAACATTGGGTCTGACGATGGCGACTTCAGTACTTCTATTTTGAACAGTGATTTCATTGAACTAACTGTGGTTTTTAGAAACTGTAAAAATGCTTTTTTCCAAAATATGAGACATGCAACTGTATCCATATAAATACCCAATTTAGTAAACAGTTTTTTTGAAAGGGAACAAAGTCTTTTGACATGTGACATGAAATCAAGGGTTGAAAATTGACAACTTTAAAAAAAGTACTTAACTGCCTTGGTTGTTTCTTGGTTCAATTCTCCTTGTGAAATCTGCCACTCAAATAGATAAATTTCACATCAGAAATGTCATACCCTGTTTAGCTCAGATGGTACGAGCAACACTAATGAAAACCGGAAATCCGAGGTTTGATTCCTGGAGCAGGTGAGCAGTTTGGCAGTGATATGAACATTGAAAAGGATTACAAATTGAAAGCATATACACGGCTAGTATTAATTTGAAGAATATTAAAATCACTTCGAAAATGCGTGCCAACTCGAGGACTCGAGGCCCAGACCTTTTGCTTACATGGCTCCTCTTGCCATGTAAGTTGCAGCAGTTGCCATGCATGCAAAAGGTCTGGGGCTCGAGTCCTCCAGTAGGCACATATTTTTGAAGTGTTTATAATATTCTCCAAATTGATATGAACATTCTTCACTAACTGCATTGTTGTTTTTTCTCCCAGCAGCTTACGCTCACGGCCACCAGAGGCCAGCGCTGACCGTGTACACGTACCAGTCGACCAAGGTGTCGTTGTCTCAGCCGTCCAGCCCCGTGTCCACGACGCCGTGCCAGAGCTCCCCGCTGATGACCGCGGTGCCCAACGCGACCCCCCCGGGGTCTCCCAAGCCTGGCGCACGGCCTCCGGTCCCGAGCCGGGCCTCCTCGCTGGAACGACCCAGCGTGCCTGCAAAGACTGGGTTCGGTCTCGCACGGATCAAGCACGAATCGCCCAAGGCACTGCCCAAGCAGCTGGCCAAGGTACCTTACAATGTTTTGTTTTTTGCATTCAGTAGCGTACATACATTAAGAAGCTATACATTGTTAAGCTAACAATACTTATTTCTTTCTCAGGAAATCGTCAGTTTCATAAAATTCATTCGGCAGGAACAATAGTTTTACGTTTAGAGTAAAAATATTAGTATTTTCTAATAGTTAAATATTTTCAGGAAGATCTCACAAAAGTATAGTGCCAGTATAATGCAATCCTGGTTCATACAGTGCATTTTGATAAGATACAACCTCTAGTAAAGGAAGACCGCAAATATTGTAGCGTTTTTTCTTGGTTTCTAGATCTAGAAGGAATTAAAGATGCATTTTTTAAAAAAAAACTGTTAATAACTGGGTTAAAATGCTGAAAACTTAACTGAAACTAAACTGCCAACGTTTCGCTAA
>QKMV01000148.1:0-14231 GCA_003287335.1 Lednia tumana
CCCCCCCCCCAATTGCCAATCAGATTTCAGAGGGCTCTGTATTGCCACATTTCAATCAGGCCACCTAGATGGTTCTCGACAAGAATGAACCTAGAAGGCTGTACCAGGAAGCGAACAGGAAGCACGTATGCAAAGCAGATAACAATGCAGAACGCATTAGAGCACCTGATTTTACCATGCCATGCGAAATAATGATGAAATATACACGTAGTACGGGTCATCCCTCGAGGAGGAAATACATTTTCACATTTAACAGCAAACTTAATTGTTGTTCATCACAATCGGAATTGGAATCCGGGCCCTACCCATCGCCGGTCATGCTATCGAAGCTTGCCATTCTCGATTATTCAATTGCAATTCTTACGGATTACAAAGAGCAAGTTCAAGTGTTCCCCTCGCTCGGTAGCGAAGCGGTCAAAGCAGCTGCACCGGCAATGCAAGGGGACCCGGGACCACTTCACGCCTAAGGTGAACCTCAGGTGAACCTATTTTAATTTTCTATTAAATGCTAACAAGACAAATAATGGACGTACATTTTGTTCTGCCCTACAGTCCCCCGCATGCGGACTACGAAATACGGTTTGCATTAAGGTAGGTCAATATTTGGTCTTGGTCATTTGTAACCTTCTGAGCTTCCCGAAGCCGAGAAGCCAATTGACTTTACACACTTGAGTCTTCGGTAATAAAAGATGTTGAATGCGATAAATTGAAGTGCAGTTAAAGTGGATGCATTTGCAAGGCCAGGACTGGCGAGTGCAACTGTATTGTTAATCACCGCATATACGCGCTGGGTTAATTATAGAATGACGGTCGAGAAGTCTTTGATCGGAGACAATTTATGATAGTGACTGGCGGGGCATGGAATACTCCGGAAATAAAACTTATTAGTGAGAATGATCTGGTCTGTAATCGAAGTTCTTTACTATGCCCGATACCGTGTCCGAATTGACTATTCTACGCGCACTTGTGCCCACTTGCCCACGCCAGAAGTGCGCAATAACCACCACGTTGGATTTGGGTGAGCGGACACCATCCTGATTGTGTGATTGCGAGCTAATAATGATAAGTGTGATGCCGGACAAGAGCTCACAGTCAGTGCTGATGGGCTCAAAGGTAGAGTCGAAATTAGCTCGTCGGTCACCCAAAATTCAATGGAATCACCCTTATGTCGTCTGGTTTCCGATTCTCAGCGTGGTAGTTACTCCGTACTGTTTTCACGATTATAAGTACACCAGTACCACTGGTGGGATGGTCAGTATACGGGCATCACTTTAATCGACGCGGAAAGCGATCGTGCGTATGTGTGAGCTCATTAGAGGCGGCTGATTAAAAACATCTTGATCGCGGAAAAATCTGAGATGTTGCAGCTTGTATGGGTGGGTCAGGAATGAAAATGTGCGTGCTGCAAAGGAGACGACCGTGACCGGTTAGAGGAACTATCCCATAATGTGCTTTAGAGTGGTTGTGGAAAATCACAGACGTAGAAAACGTCACGAAGAAAGCAAGCATGATCGAACTCGGTACATCCCGATTACTTAATGCTGGACTTCATCCAATTATTAATAGTCGTTTAACATTTCTGCCCGCAAACTCAACGGTTTACTAGTCACAAAAAAGTCGGGTCAAACTACGGGTTAAACAATTCCAGCTTTGCGCCAAAAGTTCCGTCAAATAATGTAAGGGGCAGTTTTTAATTGACATCTTAAAACAGCACCGCTCCGTTTACTATAGGCATTACCAGGACGACAACCAATCCCACACCATTATTTATATCAGTCAATAAAATGTATAGCCTGCCACTGAAAGACTGAGCGTCAAAATCAAAAATAAACGTAGAATATCAGAATCACCCGTTCGACTTTGAACAAGCTGCGCCGGCGTGAAGCTGTAATGAAGACAGTCACGGATTTTCTGTCTGGCATAAATAGTCAATGTTTTAATGATATCCATGCGTTGGCAACGTACTTCCTTGTATGCAAATCAGATAGTATCACGAAATCAATCAACCTAGTCGCAATACAATAGATCAAGATTTAATGGTATTTCACGCTTCTTGGGTAATACTCAACACATAGCGAGTGTAGGTGCATACGATGTAAATGCAATCTAACCCATAGCCTGTAAAAACTGTGTAGTCGATATGTCGAGGGTAAGTTCGCGCTCGCGACTAGGAATTTGCGTTGGAAAGGTTGAACCAATGTGCAAAATGCAGTGCTGGTTCTCGATACCTATCGGTATACGATGATACTAGTACTTCTAATGCGCAATACCTCTGCTTTGTTAAGGCCACTTCTTCAGGGTTTCCGACGTAGTTGAAGGTTAGCATCAGAACGGAGTCACCGGTAAACAAATTGACTTAGACATATTTTGTTGGATTTCAAAAGTATACGTTCGAGATATTTCTATCGATTTGGCTAGATATTTTCAGGTAAAACATTTGATGTGTTATCAGTATCACTATCAGATCACAACTGTCTCTCTTGAAACACGCTTCGTTTGTTCGACTTCTCTCGGATTCGGTTCTAACTCTGGTATGTTTTTTTACCACTTTAACTCTGGTTCCCCATAGTGGTAAAAGTCTTTACCAAACGTCTTTACCACACGTCTTCACCACACCTTTTATATCATGCAAAAACCAATGAGCTTAGGATTCTCCAAAAATGTAAAAAATAATTTGGTTTCCTGTCAGAAATGTTTACGCTGTCAATGACGCACTTTTACATTGCGTAAACGCACAGACGATTTAAATCGATCTAGATACATTTTCGTTTTCCGTTTCGGCATAATGAAAGGGCAAAATGGCGACACAGACAGTGAACTTATTACCTAATGTTGATTCAAGCTTCATCGCCAGTGATTAGCAGTAACCTAATTACGCACTTTTCTGCGATAAGACATGTCTAGCAGGGTTTTATCTGTATTAGTAAATATGTTTGCTGAGTGCCAATGTGTAAATGAGTCAACACTAAAGATGGCAATTCTTTTCCGGTTGTACGAGGAAGGATACAGAAATGTTGAAGATGGCACTAATTTACAGGATGACTTAAAAAAATGTATTTGAAAGATGGATGAACAAAAAATCAAATGGGCAAATGGCTGCTTTGAAGTGTGAGCTACTTAGTCAACTGAAAGTGAATACTAGACGCTACGTGTTATTTTATTTTCCACACGCGCATTTTCTAATTTACTATGTAAATGCGCGGTGCGATACGATATAGTATAAACTTGGTAGCAGATTTTTTCCGCATATTTTTTCAAATTAAATGACGAGTTACACATTATTTATATAAGATTCAATTTTTCTTTCAACTCACCATAGTAATATTAATCCGTGTTCCATCCAACCAGGTGTATATACCCGGCACGATTTTAAATCACAATAATCCAGGAAAAAACATCAACACTTATTCGTTAAAGCCTTTCCTAATAAGGCCAAGAAACTGGCGACGTCAAAAGTTCAAGGCTCAATAACAACAACAAAAATAAATTCACCAACAGACAAAATCGTCCATTAAACTTTCAGGTACGGCTAAAAATAACAGAGCATCCACTTTCGTTTCTATTCGGAGTAACACTGTCGATATTAGTTTACTGTCACTTTTTGTAATCAAGTTTGACCGTTATCTCGATAAAATACTACACGCACACTCGATTCAAAATGTAGTGGGCGTCGTTAGTCCACAGCATCCGCCACACGCTTGCATCAAAATGCAACGTTCAGATCTCAAACAAAATTAAAACAAACAAATTCTTTTCAAAAAAACAACATAAAATTCACTTGATAAACGAACTATATCAAAAAGTGGTTCCAACGAAAGTCAACTGATTTGTTAGTAAAGACGTACGCCGGTACGTTGTTCGCATGCTAACGGTAGTTGCAGGCGGTATATAGATGCACTGTTATAGCTGGTCTACGCACGTCCTTCCAATGTTAAAGTAGGCCACGAACTGAACGAACACAGACGGCTAGAATTCACAACCTCAACAGAAAAATCCAACACTTTCTCCTTCGAAGTACCTCGGCAGATAGCTTTCGATTATTCGAACACACTTGAAAATGAGCTAAACTTGACAGTTGACTCGATATGGCGACTGGATCACGGTGGTGGGTGGTACCACCCTCACTCGTACACACTAGTGAGAAAGATTAACCGCACTTTGTCGAGTTTATTGGTACAATTTATATTTTGTAGATTCATTTATGCGATATTCGTCAGGGTTCATAGCTTAAGTGCGATTGCTGCATTCCTGCTAAATAATTAAAATATAACTAAGTTCAGTAGTGTTGACTTTAATTTTTGATTCTGGATCATCTTGTCGTGTGTGAATTATACTTGAACTTTTAATTGGTGATAAGCGAAATTAAAAGATTGCCGTACTATTTTCAGCCACTTGATATCAATTTCTTCTTCCGCGTTATCATAAATCTAAGAAAGGAGAAACCAAATGGCAGCTCAAATAAAGATGAGAGACAAGATTAGCCGCTTTTTGATAAGCATACGGTACATATAGGTGTGAAACAAAGTAAAGAATTATATTATCAACCGTCTATAGAGCGCGGTTCGGCGATTAATTTTCATTATTTAGACAGGTAAGGGAAAGGAATGTACAGGCCCGGAAGCACTCGTTGTTTATAATACGCATAAGCAATTGCTGGATTGGAGTGCGCAGAATTTTTGGCACACAGGAAATTTTTGTACATCGTTTGCTGCGAGATAATTATGAGTGAAGTCCAATTTTTATGCCCCAACACCCAAATCGCCACGCTTTTCGTTACCGCAGGCAACATTTTTGCGTTTTACTGATTATTCATTCAACTTTGAACGTCTAAACAATATTTTATTTACCAGCTGTGGAAAAAATGGCAAGCTCTGTGATAACGTGCTGCTACTCAGCCCGTCGACAGTCCCCATGTGCATTGAAATTTAATCACATTAGTTTCGTTTATTTTACACGAAACATTCGCGAAAATGAGCAGCCATATTCCGTAGAACAATCACGCTATTGCTTTCCAACGAACTATGTACCATTTTGGATTTTACCATCTGACGTCTCATGAACTACACACAATGGAAAGATGAGGCTCTACTCTTGAGTAATAATGAAAATCAGAAACTGAATGTCAAGATCTGCGATAGAAATGCGAAACGATAGACATGAGTGTTGAATGGGAGAGAAAGAAAGAGAGAGTGATACCAAGAGATACACGCTATTGTATGCTGTGAAGGAGGCTTGGAAGGAGAGGGAAAGAGAGGGAGAGAGCGAGAGAGAGAGAGGGAGGGAGAGAGAGGAGGGTGAGGTCACAATCAAGGCGTCTGATCAGCCACCTTGATCATTACTGGAGGTAGACCGGTCTATATACCGAGTCATCATACTTTCAATTTGAATCCTCACGACGGACCTGCTAGGTACGTTTGGTTTGCTGCTAATGTCGCTCCATCTTACCAAATATATCATTCGCAATGCGCGTACTGAACTCCGTTTACATTCTGTTATCACCTTATTAAGTGCTACTGGTTCGTTATGTAATGAAATATGTGAAACGTAATTTTTTTAATGCAGAAATCATAAACGCAACGTTAATTGGATTAGTTTTGTTTTGTGACTTTACACTCTTATTTGTTGTGGATAACATGTTTAGCTTCAGGCCTTTTAGTCATAGTTGCTATTTAGTCGCGGAGAAAATGGCTGGCTGGACGAGGACCCAAACCTCATGCGTCTGCCAATGCCTTACCAGCGGTCCTGAAGATACGCTTTAATCAATAGTTCAGGATTAAAATAATTTAAAAAAACTTAATTAATTTATGCTTAGTTAGAAGTATCAAAATACACCTTAATATAGTATTCAATAGACGTAGCCACCCAGGACCCTAGTTAACTAGCGACCACAGGTTTGGGTGAAAAGCTTGCAATAGCCTGAACGTTAAAAAAAAACTTATTTAACTGGGTAAAACTACTAAGAACTGTAAAAAAAAATTCCCGAGATTTATTTGTGCAGTTCTTAGCAGTTTTACCCAGTTAAAAAACAGTGTTTTTGAAAACTAGTGCTATGATTAAGAAGTAGACATGAGTCTACAGAAATTGATAGCCTGTACATTGTTGCTTGTCTTCATGAAACCGAATATAATCCAAAGCAATGAGAAATTGAATGGCAGCTGGCTTCATGCATTGTGTAGCTAGAAAGCAAGATGGCTGCCGCGCGAGTCGAAGACGATGACACACGTGGTGTCTGACTTCCTCAAACACTCCTGCCGAGGCGCGCGTTGTGGTCACGTGGCAATGCATGCTGCAGGAACATTGAGCCTGAAGAACCCTTGAGCTTTGCCTTGAAATACAGCAACAAGGATACTATAGACTAAAGTCCTCTCCTTCTCCTCCGCTCGTTAACACGAGGACCAGTTGACCCTCTACACTACAATCTAGATTACAAAAACATCACTTGCGGTAAAACTCTTCGCGAAATATACCACAAGCTTTTAATTTTTTTACCGAATGATTTTGATAAAAAGTGGATCAACAAAATGGTATTTATTTGCAATTGTGCCTAACTCGACAAATCATTCGTTCGATTCGCTAATTATGAAAAGTACATAAGATAGCATGGAAAAAAAAACTAATATCTGATAATACATAACAATAATATTCTTTCTTCCTTTTTTGGACGTGCATACATATGGCTGCTGTTTCTGCAGTTAAGTCGTAAAACGTGCTCGATTCAAATAAGAAGGAATACGAAAATACCATTATAACAACGAAGAGTTTCTGCCGTAAACACTGGCTAGTGACGAGAGCAATCCCTCGACCATCGCATGATGGTCCATAACTCTGCAAGGTGTTTATTGTCTAACTGTAACTCCAATAGCTCATATACGTTTCTTGACCTTACACGATATTAACGAAACGCTTGCAGCAATAACCGACCTTTCAGTAACATTATAGGGCCCTGCAATTGACCATGCAGATCATGCCAAGATGACCCTCAGAAGTTTGCAGAAACAAGAAGATTTAACTGACCTTTTTCATGATTACAAATAATAGCATAGCTATTGCATTACAGCTAAAGTATGGTAACATATCATATGTGCTATGACCTGGATTTTATGTTATGGTGATGATATTGTAGCATCTATGACTCAGATATTATCACCTTGTAGATTTTTTGACGAAAAATCAAGTTGTATTTATTGAAAGCGTTGGTTTCTCCTCGTTTGAAGATGTTCGACTCGATAGTACGATAATCCTTCGACTCGGTTTTGCAAAAGTCGCTTAAGAAACTAACGGACCGTTAACTTTTTTATAACCGTGACAACCGCTAATTACAGCTGCAGTGGTTTTTAAATAACGGACTGTTAATTTATTAACCGGCTATTGAAAGCTGGCCTTTAAAATAAATTCCAGACAAACGAATCTTGAACATGGGTGCAAGTTTTTGCATCTGGTTTTTGTTTCTCTGCTGCAATTAAATGAGGAGTGGGACTGAAAGACTTGGTATGTGACATGCTAGTCACATGACCATGGGAAGTCATGGTTTCCTACGCGACCGAGACCTTTTCGCAGCTCTTAAACAACAATAATCTCTGAAAGACAAACATCGTCCACAAAATATCTTCATCCTAGTTGTCGTTAACAATAGAAACATGTTCTGTTTGAATAGTATTATCTCTGATTTCATGAATCAAGGCCTGCGAATTGTGTTTTGTTTTGTTTTGACTTTTCTTTTGAACTCAATACGTATTTGGGGAAAGCTATTCAATGTTACCTCCACTCTCTCCGGCGCGGGCCTATCCGGGCCTAACATTCACTCTCACAAGGCACACAACGCGTCAGGGAAAGTAAAATATTGTTATGTTTATTTATCGTTCAATGATGATTAATAAGTATGTAAACTAATTAACTGACAGCTTTGTGAAGATAGAACCACGCCACTGTCAAGATCACGAGCAACATTTTCCCTTCCTTTTTCTCTCGACACGTTTCTCAATGAACTATTGTCACTTGCAGTGTCATAATCGCCGAAAGAAAATACACACAATTTACATTTTATTACTGTTATTAACTAATCGATGGTAGACAATTACATACATTTGGGCGTAATACTCCTAGTTTATAACTTTTGTTAGCTCACTGACATGTATTTTCTTTTAATGAAATCTCTACTCACGATTTAAAAACCAAGACACATACTGCACATGAAGTAGACATTAAAAATGATAAACAATATCATTTGTTTCGATAAAAAAGATCTCCTCAAGGTGCCATAAATGAGATGTCAAGGCAGGCGTTAATGGGTGAGCAATTGCTTGATATTATTAATAAAAATAGTTAAATATCAAAGTAAATCTCTGTAATACTAGACGATGTGAAATGCATACTAGTCTAGTCATAAACTATGCAAGTAATTGATTATTGCACCTAAGATTATAATAATTTGTGTACTTAACGTTCTGTAGAACATAAGGTGCCATTCTCATAGTATAGATAGATCCTAATAATATCGGGAAAAATCTTTTTACTACAGGTGGCGCAACTCGACCGACATATACTATCCACGTTGAAGTGTCTTCGACATCTCCTAGAATCTAGATGTACTTGAAAGGGAAACTATTATAGTAAATGATTTAATGATCGTATTGAAATCGAAAACGAAAGAAATGGCGCCGCGTGAGCGTGGAACGTGGAAGTATGATAATTATACTAAACACGCTTGAGAATTACATCCTGATTCCGACGGCGTAATTACTTTTTCTTATTGGAACATTACATTTTATGTCTGCTTTTATGTAACAAGCTGTGGATAAGAGTCAAGTCGCACCAAGCACGAACCTGTGAAGAGTTTTGTTAATTAATGGACAATTGTGATCGATTTTAATCACCCTGATTAGAAATATTGGTATGAGATTATTACAGAATTACATAATTTATGCAAGTAATTGTTGTTACGTATAAAAATTTAAGTATGTAGGTATTCGTAAAAAGTGATTTGCCAGTTTTTTTTTAACCATGATAGAGAAAACAAAGCAGATCTATTTTCGTGTATATAAATCAGGTTAATTAGTTAATTTTTTCCGGCCGTTTGTTTGAAATGGAGCAAATAAATTATTTTTATTCGTTGGTACACAGAAGAAAAAAGGTAGCTGCACTTTTATAAACTTGCATTAGACAATACACACGGCACGTTAAAAGAATACTCTATTTACCGTGCACCTGCTAGTTGCTAGCTGCTATGCTGTTAAAGTGACAAGTTTTATTTAGACTAATTTATTTCAAACTCGAGTGCATTTAGAACAAGTCGAAAGTTTTGGCAGTTCGCGAAGGGTTCATGTCCAATGCAGGCGCAACTGCGTGGCCGTGACGCCAAACGAAATGCATCAAACTAAACTTTCACCTCGCATTTTTTTAGCGGCCATACTGTTGTGTTGGTGCCACTGCCGTGCTGTGTACAGGTTTGGGTACGCCTGGCTATGCGCTTGGCTCACAGGGATATAGTAAGGGTCAGCTCCACTACGACGCTTATGGCGGTCGTAACTGTGACAGGCCTTCCCCCACTCTGTCTCAGCTCCAGCTTCGTTAGAACTGATGGATTACTATAGTTACTGTGATCAAGAGAAAACTATTTTAATTTACACGCCCGAGTATTCAAAGGGAGACAAAGGTATGAATAATTAGAAAATTCGCAAATGTGTGGGGATTTTGGTTGGAAAAAATATGAGTAGGCATGAGTTAAAAAAATTGTTCATTGAGTGACTAAAATTATTACTGTGATCACAAAATAAGCTAAAGGTTAAATTTTCCTGTTCATACGAAATCGAAGAAACGTAATTGCAGGTATCAATTCAAAAGCAAAAAACATTTCCTACCTGATTCGAGCTACCCTTAATCTCTGGTTCTCGTTAGCCTGTTATACATTGCTCTACACGTCTGAGGGAAACAACTTTTGTTTTCTTTCGCTAGATTTAATGAGTCAGGCCTGTTATTGATTATATATGTGGGAGATAATGACTATGGCGATGTAGCATGGAGGAAGATCTGCTTAATTGTGAGGGATAATCGAAACATGGTTCCAAAGAACTTGAATCACACTATAGCAAGCTCTGGGTTTACTGACCCCCGAGCGAATAGGTACATCCGGACGATCCGGACTATCTTACGAGATTTTTTTTAAATATAGATTTTTAAAACAATTGCAAATCGGTACTTGTTTTTAACCTTGTTGACACGAGGCTGGGTTGAGTTGAGTGCACTCATTAGGTATGCTATTGCTGTTTTTATATTTTCACAACTTAGTTTTGATTTTGCAAACATATCTTTGAGTGTTTTTTTACTTGCTTGTTGCATGACGTTCGGATTGTATTGTTCTCCCCCAAATTTCGGTGTTTTATCCTGGATTCCTAAGACCGTGCGGCTAAACGCTAGGATGGTTTCTCTAACACAGGATAACGTATGCCTCCTTGCCAGCTTCATTTTCTTTCCCATACCTATGTTAGACCCAGCTTGAAGCTTGTTCCTATTGTTGTACCTCTTCCCAAAGTCGCCAAAAAACTTCAGCCTTATGACTCAAATGGGTTATTAAAAATATTATCTTTATACTGAAATGCCATACAAATACTATTTCAACCGATCATAATGAACGCCCAGCCATCACAAAAATGTACAAAGCATTTAACAGTATTTAACAGTGTTTTTTAATTGTGACTCGTGAACCTTTGGTTGTGAGTTGCACTGTGGTTAAACTGCGTCTATATTTATTCTTAATCACCTTCCATATCTAATGCAAGCGTTCAATTAACATATTATCGAACTAAGAATTCTCACATATAAAAAACATACACCCACATTTTGAAATCTTCGTTCTCGTTTGTATGCATAAAGTTGATAAAAATGTGCAAAAGTCGAGGTTTTCATCTGTCCCTGACATAGTGCAAAGTGATTGCCAGCGGTATGTCTATAGACCTGTATCATATAGGAAACTAACAGGTGAATCTAATAGCTTACCACTAGGACTCCAACTGCCTACTATATTTTGCACTCTGCTGCAATGAGAACATTGTGCACTTTTGCTCATCAAGATTACAAACACAAGCACACTACAAACCACACACTCACAACGTTATGCTGAGATTCAGGTCAAACTTTTTATAACTTCTTTGATGGATGGATTAACTTATTGCGTAACTTACACATTAGCCATTCAACTTTTCACTTTTTTGCTTACCCTTAAAAAAATGACTGGTTTGATGAGAACTGCACGCTTGACTTGAGCGAACATCTCATAGTGTTTTTTGCATTGCGTCTTTATTTATTGTGCGTTGCGTTGATCTAGGTCTCGAATTGAAGCACAGTAAAATGTTGATTGTACCAACTGCGAAAGTAAAAATACTACCAGCAGTGGTACGTCCAATGGTAGGTTCAATAGTTGGCAGCAGTGTATTTCGCCCAACAATGCTAATCTGTCTGTCTGTCTGTTAAATAACTGGGACTGTAGCAGGATCAATCCCAACCCAGCAACTGAATCTGATAGTATAATTTTGACATATATTTTTATTCTGATTTTTCAAATAGACAGCATTGACTAGACTGTGGTTGTGGATACATTTACGTTTCAGTAAAACTTGCAAATGCCATAACTTGCGACCACATCAAGTTTTATACCTCTTACGATGTCGTATGGAATTATTTGCAGCCTATCCTGAAATGGCACATGGAAATCGCATAAAATTGTCACCAGCCTGATTGTTTTTAAGTGCTTTTGGGATAGTGGATAAATACCTATAATATATTAAGCACTCTACTTGTACCCAATAAGTACTCCAATCTACCGCCAGATGGCGCTAATTTTCAAATCAAAGACATCGTACGTGTGTAGGTATGAAAGATTAAATGGGTGAAATCTTTGCCGAATGGTGATCAACTGCAACCTAGGAAGATAAATGATTTTAATTGAAACATTCTCTTAATTTTAAGCACCGTTCACGTTTGAGTGGCTAAAAATAAAGTATGAAACTGATGTTTGCATTTTCATCATCTTACTTCAGAGAGAATGTCATGGCCGAGAAGTCGCGGACAAGGAAATACCGTCGGCGATCTCACGACTCCGAGCAGAGAAGGGAAGGAAATGACTTCTAGCTCGTCGACAAACACAATAGCTTTGAAGTGCTTCTTAGCTTCGTTTGTGTTGAGTGTGATCTGGGGCACTGAATACGTTCCGTAAACTACTAAAACGTGTTACGGTATTTGTACAAATTATGAATCTTCAACTGTCGTGCGTATGGCCTGACTGTAAAATAACTGAACACGTTTCAAATAGACTTTTTTGTGAGACACTTTCAATTTTTATGATTTAAAAATCCAATTCTCGACAATTAGCTGGATTACTTTGTCTGCAGATATTTAACGCGATCTGCGGCCGCTACTGTATAGGTAACTGAAAAGAGTTCCCGCGGACAATGCAGCCGGGTATTGAAATCGCTAATTTCAATTTAATTGCCCTTCCACTTTCCAGTGTCATTAAGAACACATTTCGCGGAGAAGTTGACAAAGTTATTTACCAGCTGTGGCCAGTTGCAATACGAGTGTAGTTGGGACAAAAGACGAGGACGATAAATAAATATACACAATTTGTTTGTTTCTTGGCGAAAATTGCAAAACAGAAATGGATATAAATCTGAAGGCCGAATAATCAGCTGCTCAAGGATATGAGATTTACCTGCCGCTTGGATTGAAACGATGAAAAATGTGTCCAGCCGATTAGCAATGAGCTGCCAACGATTTGCGACCGACGTAAAACTCTGAGAATAATGTAGTAACAATTTCCCACTCACAGCGAGTCTAGTACATTCATTAAGGTGGAAGACAAAACCCCCCTTCGTAATCGAGCTCTTTTCCCAGCGTTCGTACCTTTTTTTTGGTTTAGGGAAGACCACAGCAAGCTCTCAAGCCTTGCATCATGTCGGGCGGGATATCGGAATGGAAAGGGAGTGGGTAAGGAGACGGTCGTGCTCTTTCGGTGGAGGAATCGGGTTGTTTTAGTAGGGCTGCTATAGTTTAAAAGAATCATAGAATACGAAAAAACCATATACACTCAGTACAACATAATATTACAATTTACAATACCTATAGTCATGTTAGAATTTATAGTCATTGGAAGGTTACCAGATAGTGGTATCTTTGGTTTATACTCTGAGAGAGCATACTGCGTTACACACACAAAATAGGCTCTCTGGCCATGCCTTGCTGTGTTAATTTCCACATTCGCCCCTCGAGGAAAAGTAAGTTCTACCAGTAAATAGAATGTATCTATACCTTGCAGCACCAACGGTTTTTAAAACGTTACAGAGAGATGGTCCATTAAATATACTTTGTGATGCTCAACGTTTTGGGATGTTCTGGTCTGTAGTTGTCAGTGCTTTTCAAAAATACTAGTGCTGCGAGAGTTCCTCAACCAACAAGCTAGTCCGCCACCTTATGCGCTCCCTTTTCCTCCTCGGGGTCTCGTCCAATCCAACAATTGCTTCTAAATCAGCTTACGAGATGCATGTAGCGGTCATCTCGAAGCACAAAATAGTCGTGCTTGAAGGTGAGGTGTGACAAATATCGGTAACGAAATGAAGTGGACTGCTCCAGTGAAAAAATAGGCACGGACTAGGGTTGTCAGCTACGAAAGCTAATCACAAGTAAGAAAAACAGATCATAGCATTATAACTCTGAGTTACCACTGTCCACTTTAATACACAGTACAATCTTTAAAATGTGGAGGTGCCGGTTACAAATTCATAAAACGTGGCACCACCACCCGAATAATTTTTCGAAACGCGGGAGCATTCTCTTTTAGATTGATCCTGGTGTTCACAGGTACATGGGACAGACTCAGTGGTATAGATTTGTCTGACTAAGTCTTTACAAGTGAATGTAATTCTGTATCCAAAAACGAGGAATGATAAGGAAATAAAATAGGGAAATAAAATTAGTGCTTCAGTTAAAATTAAATTTGAACTCATATCGACTTTAAAAAATTAAAAATTTAGCTAAATAAAATACATAAACATAGTGACCTAAGGTCTAGATTCATAGAGTAGCCTGCAGATAGTAACCAAGATAGTAACCAAGATAGTAACCAAGATAGTAACCAAGATAGTAACCAAGATAGTAGCCAAGATAGTAACCAAGATAGTAACCAAGATAGTAACCAAGATAGTAACCAAGATAGTAACCAAGATAGTAACCAAGATAGTAAC
>QKMV01000148.1:14241-29975 GCA_003287335.1 Lednia tumana
GTAACCAAGATAGTAACCAAGATAGTAACCAAGATAGTAACCAAGATAGTAACCAAGATAGTAACCAAGATAGTAACCAAGATAGTAACCAAGATAGTAACCAAGATAGTAACAGATATAGATGCCACGTGCTTGTCCGCAAATGTCGTCACGAATCCTCAATGAGATCTCAGACGTCAATCATTGAAAAGTTTCAAACAATTCCGAAATCCCGGCGTGACATTTACTAAGTTCAGCCAACCACGACAGGCATGTCCCATGCTTGATGACAATGAACGCCGCCGCCACCACCGACGCCGCCGCCTAAAAATAGTCCTTCCCGACATGCGCCCTGCGCATTCGCGGCGACGACGGCGACTACTACAAGCATGACGTCATGACGCCTGCGACGTCGGGTCGATGACCTCACGTGGGTTGCACTTTGACAACACTGTAATCAATACGACCAACCCTGCACGAGCGCGGTAACTGCGAAAACATACGTCATTTTAACGATGGTTTTTGCTGATATTTAGGGACAGGGTGGAGTAACGCCCTGATGAAAGATTGGCGAATATTTGAATTCTGATTTGATTTTGTGAGATTACTTTTTGGAGTGTTAATTTTGATCCGGAAGAGATTGACGGTTTGAGATATTTGAGAGCAGCGATGTGACCCCTTCCTATTTCGCAGGACTGCCTGCCAATAATATGATTAATTAGCTTTTAGCTACCTAAATAGGTACTCATTTTCGGAGCTGTGATTTTGGAAAAATGAATTTTGTGTCGGCTTCGACAATTAACGAAATTGGATGATGGAGTCGACTTGTACTTCCCGTAGTTCACTTGGCCATAAACCCTAAAAATCGCGAAGCGAACGTTGCTTCCGCCGCTGCAAGTACGGTGATTAGCCCCCAATTTGCCAGAGTCTGGATAATTGCAATCAATCAAGACGCAGTTTTGGATGGTCACGTTCTTTTTAACCGAAAACTTCGGAAATTTATCGCAAAAATCGAAACATACAGCTGACAGGTGTGCCATTTATCGTCCGCGACAAACATGAAAGTTCATGTTTTAAAATATTTTGTAACAGCTTTTTTGACCGTGACAACTCCAAGACAAATAGCTGCCGATTTCCCTTTAGCTGGTTTCTTAACGCCAGGGTAAAAATAAATTGACCAAGAACTTTAACCTCTAAATTAGAAAAAGTCAGCCGTTGTAATCAGATACGAGTGACATATAAATGTAATAGACGTGACTATTCTAACGATCAAATCCTGGTAAAGAATCGAACAGTGAGAAGAAGAATAGTGAGAGATATAGTTCAGGTCAACCAACCCGGTGTTTGTGGTTGCAAGCTGGTGACGTCACATATCGCCGTTTCTTCCTGTGTTTACATCGTGGGACGACGACCCTGGCTTGGGATACCATGGCAACCTCGCTCCCGCCATCCGGGAGCACGCCCCCTTTTCCCGCCACCCTCCCTCACCCCTCAGCCCGCAGCCCTGCCCCGCGATCGCTCGTCATCCCCATGACGGCCGTATCCCGAGCCGGAAATCAAATTTCCCGGCGGACAACGACGAGGAAAAGCCGGAAAATGTTGGGCGTTATTTATGCAATGTGTGTGTACGCGTTTTGACGGATGATCTTGGTGTTAGGCTGGTGGGTTTCAGGTAAAGGATCATAGAAATGCAGGTATGGAAATAATTGGTCAGGTATTGAGAGAATAGAAGTTGATGATGAGATATGTACTCACTCATAAATCTATGGAAGATCTTTGATTCAACGATTCATTCACGAATACAACGCAAAACACTGGAAAATATACCAATGCTCTCGGGAAATTGATGCGACTCAAAGACTTCAAATGCGAATCATTTTAAAATTAGCTCCATCGATTTCCAAAATAATTTATCCGACACGACATTTTCAAAAAATTACGGAGCAAAAATAAAACACAGTCCGTTTGCTTTATGATGTTTTTTTTTTAAATTGTTGTTTGAACCTTAAAGGTTAGATGATTCGGTTACATATACACTGGGACAGGTTTGAACAATTTGGATATTTGCTTTATGCAACTCATCATACATTTATCCGCTAATTTCAGTGCGTGTCATAAATCTACCTGAAACCTGTGGCTTCCATGCGCGATACGTTAGCCATCCGCAGCCAGATCGTTAGCATAATAAACACAGAGTAACACAATGTATGTTACATTTTATGTCTTCAAGTTCTAGCCGTCGTGAAAAAAGCGAGCGCTTTTTGCCCCGAGTCTTTTGGGGGGCAAAACGACAAGGTTCTATGCATTCCCGATCGTAAACTATTATTTTTAGGGCTTCGTCGCTCCGTTTTGTCTTCCACACGTGTAGGGCTACGACCTCTCCCGAAAACTTGCGATCGATTCTTCAAAGTTTTTTACGCTCCTTGCACGTTCCTTTCACCGAAGAATTCCAGCCTCGTCCCCCAAAATGCCGAACTACTCAAGGGCAAGGTCAGAATGTGTGCAGTATCGCATAACACGGCGATCAGACGGCTTCTTTTAATCCAATTTGAATGCGTAATTTTGAGGGGCTGACTTAATTCCACATACCGCAGGCGGTTGAAACAGCAATGTCAACTTTGACCCGGTATGGCCGCATCGTAATTAGACGAATCAACGCTAACAAGACCAAAAATGTGCTCGGCTCGTTATTCCACATGGTATGTAGGGTCATCAAGGGCATAAGAATGTATATCTACTGTGTAGACAGGTTCCAAATGAGAAAATATGAAATGAACTGCGTGCCTTTTCAGTTATCAGAAACGTTTTCAATAATTACAACTCAGAATCTGATTCCTGAGTTGTATTTATGAATGGAAATATGGGAATTTGATCATTTTCCGGTTGATGAAAAAAATGAGATAATGTGAAAACATATAGATTCTAATTTGTGTCATTTCATACTATGGTCACACAACTGTGTAGTATTTTAACTTCAAATAGTGTGGTAAAAACGGATGGTTTTACGATCAATAATCTTAAACCCTATATAATATATTAAATTGATGCATAAAAACGAGAAATTTGGAAATTTGGAATACGAGACTTTGGATTTGCTGAAGATTGTTCTCGTGGCCCAAGAACCCAGCTCGATTGAATGTGTCTATCTTGCCAGTTAGATTTTAGTGGGGACGGGATGGCCGCCAAACGAACTCAGGTTTGACTTGCATTCACCATAGAATAACGTGCGGTGGCATTCAAATTCAGACAACCGATTCAGACTGCAAGGCGAATGAACCTTGCGGAGAAAATAGTTTGTAAAAACTAATTTTCTGGTCGTTACTGACTGACTCTAATTTCCTTTGAAATAGACATACAAAAAAGTAAAAAATAAATTTAATTCTGTATTTAAATAAGATCTAATTTGTTAAGGTAAATTCCATGCAAATGACTAGTAAAATCATTGTTAGATAACGTCAGGAGCTGAAAGAAAGTGCATTATACAATAAAGTATTCTCGCGCTCTGCGCACTGCTATGGACGTACTTTCCCTACGGGCAAATTCAGTTGATTGCATGACGTACAATAGCATTCAGTTATAAAACGTTTACCTGAACAATATAACCGTCTGTAATTCGTTCGAGTGGGCGGAGTCGGACTATTTTATTCTTCACACTGCGAATCGTGCACTTTTGAAGTTGATAAAAAATGTACTCCGCGAAGTGAAGTGGGTGGTTGGAGATTTCCTCACACGTTAGTCACTCTGTTTATAGTCTTTGTTTTAGTTTGGAGTGCACAGAATTTTGTAACGTTTTAATCCTCGCACTTGTAAGTATCCATGTTAACATCCCGAACATGTTATCTATCAGAATAGATGGGTCTGGTTATGTTGTCAAATGTCTCGTAGACCAAGTGCAACCCTCATATGCCATATTGCTATACCTATAATTGATGGGTTGGGGAGGCAATCTGGTATTTGGCAAAACAGCTCTGTGCTCGAGTCAGCGACCAAGTCAACACGGGTATAAAACCCGAGTCCTGTCAAATAAGCATTGATTTCAATCAATATAAGCCGAATCACCTCTACGTCCGTGCACTCCTAACTAAAGCAAAGACTATACAAGTCACACGCATCGAAGGGCGGGTTTCGCCGCCCATTAACCCAAACTTGGTCCTACATTTCTTGTGATATCTCTCCAATGCTATTCAAATACAAACCCAGATTACATTTGAATTAAAAGTTGGTGAACCCCAGCCCAACACTTTCCGGTCCTTATAAACGCATCTGTAAAGGCCCGGACTTTTCGCTGATTCGGTATCACCCCAAAACTGAATTGAAATGATTAAAATTATAATCAAGTACCACACTTTAAAATACGGATTATAAATGCATCTTAGATCAGATTGCTATAAAAAAATACGATCTTCAGAATGAACACCGTTTCATTTTAGATCTCGTGGATGCAAAATCAGCAAGGTTCCCATTTTGGGGTTGAAGATGACTGCGAACAACGTGTTATGGAAGCGCAATCAGCAAGGGCGTAGATTTAACGGTTGTAAACGTCACAGCCACGTAGATCAGGTCACCTCCATCTCCCAAAAAGTAAATATATCTACATGGCTGTTGTTTCATGAGTATAACGTCGAATGTGAACCACTGCCTTCTTACTAGATTACCAAAAGGAGAACGCACATTTCAAAAAAGCACCAACCAACGAGTTTTAAAGAAATACCCCCAGGCATGGGAGTATATTATTTCACAAGCTTAAAATGTGTTTCTTTTGTAGGGAAACATTCTAAATAATTCAAAACATTGCATTTCGCAATTCCTCTCACTTCAACCGTAGCGACCATCAAAGAGAACGAAGATCTCCGATTGAAAAATGGCGCGTCATTCAAGTCTGTAGTAGATCCATTTCAACGGTAGCCAGTCAGTAAGGCACTGATGCTAACTGGTAAGTTAAAAAGCAGTTATCAAGCAAGTCAGTAAGTCAGTTAGTCAGCAAGTCAGCGAGTCAGGTGTTTCAATGCAGGCAGGCAGGCAGGCAGCGGTAGGGTTTAATGAACTCCGTGGGTTCGTTTCTACACGCCGCAAGAAGCGGTTTCACTTTCTGCACAAGAGTGAGGACATTGAAGACTGGAAAAAGGCTGGCCCGACCAACAAATGCGGGGCTGGCTGGCTGGGGTATGACGCAACCGCGATAACACACTTGATCTTCAACTCGCCGCAAGAAACAGAATGCTGCAAGAAATTTGAAAAGGGAAAATCCCCCCTCCCGGCTGCAATAATGAACAAGGCTTGTTCTTGCATTCTGTAGAGTACGGTCGCGAATTTGGTGAAATAAACCTCCACAAGTCTGGTGTAGCATTGCAATAAATTGTCTGATATGTTGGGGTTGAAGATTGCGACGTAGGCGATGTTGTTTTTTTTGTTGGCATGACTACAAGAACGCACAAACACGCTTGGCTGGCCTTGAAACAGCCCTGAGAACTGGCTTGCTTTCATCCAATATCCACAGTATGACACTTTTTGACCCAAAAATGCACATAATTGTCTTTAAAAACTGTGTGCGTTTATAAAGAATTGATGTAATTAATGTACCTGACTAATGTAAAGTCCACAGTTGATTCTACAAACCATTTCTTTACATTATTACTATTCAAAAATGTTAAGACACATTGTTCGTTATTAAATAATCTTTGCATGCAATTGGCTGTTGCCGTGGTGATTTAAGTGAAGCTTCTTCTTAAAAACCGGACCTAACTCAATGCACTGGTTATTTTCACTTTTTTTTTTCGACCTTAGGGCCAGCCTAGCAGCCTAGCAGGCTTTTTGTGGCCAGCCAGACGGAATACCAGCCTTTACAGTGTATACACCACGGTCAGAAATCAGAACAGGAACCGGAAAAGAGACGGGTGGTGTGGTGACCTATCCTGGCAGTTACCAGGAATAGTCGTAGGGAACCGAAACTGACCCATACTAAGGGTAGGTAGTCTCCAGATAAAAAAAATCAAAATCCTGTTCAAAAAAATTCGTCCCTTTCTCGGCCCTTCACAAAGGAAATCCTCCGTGGGTTATCAACCTGCCCACGTGATAGATATCACTGTACATAAAAGGAGAAGGGTCATTACAATAAAACTTTTATTAAATGCTAAATAGGTGTAGTATTAAAATATCAAGGTAACGTGTGCTTGTAACATATGTTCCCTCCCAACAATCCCTGCCCACGCAAATACATTAATTGTTAAATAGCAATTAAGTCATCATTTTCCAATCGTGTGGGTATTGTCATTGATCATGAATACACCATTAATGCCAAGTGCTTTTAATAATAATACTTGTCAATGATGGCTAAGTGCGTTTTTTAAATGTGCAAATTTTGCCCGGGTAATAATGTATATGGCGAAAATCGTTGTCACATATAAGCCTCACGCTGACACCATGGATAAATACGCAAAGTTTGCAATTTTCTGGACCGCTTATAGGGGAAGTGAAAGTTTCGAACAGAATGCCCCAGTTTTGATGTATTGATCATGTGATCAGGTTATACCTATGTACGTCGATGAACCGGTTACCAGTGCTTAAAGTCTACAAAAATTATAGCTCAACCATTTTTTTTTGTCGCAGACGAGATGTTTCACAGCAAGTTCACATATTTTAAAACATTGTTTTGCAAGCATGACACAATATAATTGAGTAAAATCGTTTCTGATCTGTGTGTAACAAACACGTTTCAGTAAAAAAGAGATTTCTCTGGTTGTAAATAAATTTGCAAATGCCGTTATAGGCCGTTACACTTTTGCGAAGGTAACCTTAGCGACAAAAAAAAATGGTCCAAGTATCATCGAATTTCAGCGTCAAAATAAAATACCAAACTGAACTCTTAAACAACGAAATAGACATGACAAATTATTCGTGACACAAATTATCTGTGATTCTGTTTTAAAAATATGTTTATCTCATACCGTTGCACTTACGCAAACTTTCACTCAAGAAAATTATAAAATCATCGCGTCATATTTTGGTAACGCCCACACACTATCAAAAAAAAACTATACCTCTGCCCCAATTAGATATACATTTTAAAGCCTCTTTTTCGTTATTTACCTGAGTGAGAAAAATTATACCTCACATACAAATACAACAGTAAAATGTGTTGTGGCTTGTGACTAATACATGGGAAAAGATTGTCACGTGGTTTCCAAATTAGCCACAGCGAAGGCTAACTGTTGGGAATGAAAGAGCTCGTCGTCTGTATTGCACTACACTATAGCAATAGCCTTGCTTTAGCTTTAGTACGTGTAGGTAGCTACTGCTAGATAAAGCTGTATGCCAACCTGGGTTCAGTAAACTCTGGTGGAAATGTAGGTTAAAGATACGCTAACAGACAGTAATTATCTTGCGGCCATTTTACTCTCGCTTTCACAATGCTTGGGACCTTGTCGGTGAGTTACATCGATTATGTCATTACATTTCATTTGATTACACACTATCAGAGGAAATGTTTTTCACAAAATTAGATACGGAAAATGACTATTGTACAATTTTGCTATATCATAAATAAACATTTCTTTTTTACGGTCTTTGTCATTAAATCCGTATAGCAGAAATAATAACTCTTAGTTTTTAGTTTTATTTACTGATGTTAATGAGGCTACTGTTTTGAAAAACAAATATTTTTTGAGTATGGTGATGTTACGAGTTTCCGTTTGATCGATCGTATTTATTTGCCTTGACCCATCATCTAGTCAAAGTAAAATTATTTTTTAAACAAATGTCTATAAGCTCCAATGTAGGCCAGATATATTTCGTAATGCTAAATGTCTATCATCCAATAAGAACACTTCAGCTCTCAGTTTTATGATTACACATTGCATTGTAATAACATTAATTGAAACATCGGGAAACATCGGGTGTAAGCTCGAGATCAACACTTCTCGTGAATTGAACATGACCGCGAATTGAGACTTGTGTAGCGGCTAGACATTGTTCTTTTGTGAAATAATTTTGATAAGAAAACAAACAACTATAGCAAATACATCATTTATATCATGGCATTGATTAACCTAATTTGTACTATGGCGCTAGTTTGAACTTTATCTTGACCTGAAGAACTTAGAAGTTGCCTATTGTATGTAATACACATCGCTGATAACGGAAATAGGGTTGAAAAACTATGAACGACCTAGATTTTCTTAACACTTCCCCTGTTATTAGCATCCATAAGTGGTAAATGTGTATATACGATTTATGATTTAGCATGAAATCGGCATGATTTAGTACTATTAGTAGGTATACCAAACAGTTCTTCTTATTGTAATTCATTAGTTCATGCAATATATTTAGTATTTCTGCGAACATTACCTATACCTACACCTGACCGTTAAAATATGGAGTCCGTGTCACTTATGGGTACCAATTTATGACATGGCTTTTTAGCATCTGCATGTACTATAAGTTAAATTAGTGCATATTGGGGGCACTTCATTAGCGTTACATTGCTAAAAAATTAAGCCAGTTTGCATTCGTGTGCAGCATACAAGACAAGTGCTTGTCGTTTTCCATGAGCCGTTTTTTAAGATCTGTCTCGCTAAAATGTCAAATTTGTCTAACTCCAATATTGCCCAACAGCATTGTGATTTGCGAATACATTTTGAACTGGAAAGTACTGAGCCAACTTTGAATTCAGAACAACATGCATGTCAATTTTCAACCAGCTATTGGATACATCCTATTATAGTTAATTCTTCATACCTAATGACATAGTTGACAAACGACGTTTATCAGAAATTGACCAAATGAGATCGCAGGCAGCACGATCTTCACCGAAAGACGAGTACAATTTGTTTGGTTTAAAACGCAGTTTATTGCGTCTTTTATAGCATTGTAAACTGTTGATTCTTTTTATACATGTTTTTTCAGCTTTTAGCTGTGATTGTTTAAAGTATGGATCAGTTTCATCAGTACGTATCAGTTTCATTAAACACAAAATGTATTTTATCAAATCAAATGTTAGTCTCCAAGTAATTGTTCGTCGCTATCTCAGTTTCAAGATGTTTGACAAAATTACGGTTTGAAAACATGCTCCACTATCAACTCCTGAACTTGGCACCTCCATCGTCGGCAGAAAACTTCCACATTTTCGTGCGAACGCATAGATAATGTAGCAATGTATGATGTTCCAATACAATTTCAAAATGCGTGATTTCAGCGGAGCAACTAGCGCAACAAGTGACATCAAATCTCGAGCTATACCATATCAATCTCAATTAGCACATGGTGATAGCATGGTGATGCCATAGAATAATAGGCGATGCAAATATATGATACCTTGTGATACTGATTGGTACTCTGATTGAGAGTGCGAGGTCCTGCACCCACTCGTGCAAGAACTGAGTTCTGTCGAGGAGAGGAGAGAGGTTGTTTATTATCGGATAAACTATATGTATCTGGCCAACCACTTGGTTTTTATAAAAACTGGTTTTCTGAATGAAATGAAAAGTGTTCTATATCTATTTATAAGAGCGCATCCGAGTGTACAAATGTGAATAGCAGTTTATTCTGCAGTGCAAAACGTGAAGAGTGTATAGCGAAACTTTCTCTTTCTCACGAGAATGAGATTGGCCAAGTTTAACAGGCACGATTATTAGTCTATAAAAATAACCGTTAGTTTAAATTAAAAAATGACGTTCAGGCAGACGCACTGGGTTAGATTGGTTGTTTTTCGGATATTCGAAAGAAGAGATATGATCGAAAATTATTTCACCGTTCCCCCAAGGATAAAAAGAAATCTTGCAACTTCGCAAGCACACTTTAAATTCTAGTAAGATGTATCAACTAAAGCATTATCTACGTAGACAAGCACCGACTTTGAATACGCAGCCTTTTTTTTTTTATCTTTAACGGTACGTGACAATTTCCAGTGAGTTGACCAAATCATTGGACGAACGAAATCAAAATTAGCGGTTATTAAACAGAACAAAAAATAATTAAATGGAAACAATTCGCTTTGATATGGAAATTTATTTGCCCCGTTTCACTCCGGCCGAATGATTGATTAATTGCACTGATTTGCAGCCAGCCAAGCATACAGTATGCACTTGATACAAGCCTTGATTGTATGTGTAGCATTGTTCTGGTAAAACCATTGCAATTATTCGTATGCAGATTTGTTTAGGGACATTGAACAACTAATTGTAGCTGATCAAATCAGTGATTTCAGGTGAAGGATGGGCCTAGGGCATAATCTTTACGATCATTTTCATCCGAAACCTAATAATGGCGTGACGTGTTTACATGCCTGGTTTTAGGTCAAATCTGAGGTGCATGCCTCGTCCTCAGGGCACTTGCGTCCACACTCTCACATTTCACAAACCAAATTTCAAACCGTTTTTCGTTGGGTCAGTTTTTTTCGTAACAATTTGTGTGTACCAGTTGTTTTCGGAAAGTTTTTTTTTTTTTTTTTGAAAAAACTGTTTTCGGGACAGATTATTTAGCAACGGTTGCATTCCGACGCGACAAATTCAATGCGGTGATCAAAAAATGAGAATTCTCAAAGATGTTTTTTCATTCAAGATAGCCGCTCCTCATATGGCGGTTTTAAAAAACGGTCGCGATTATCATGCTCTCCACGCTTCGCCTTATCCTAAATAATCCACGTGCACATTAGCATACAAGGCGATTTGTGTGTCAGTCTAGTTGAGCTTGACGTGTGGGTGATCTGAGAGGATATTTTATGAGGGACTTGGGCAAGAGGCAAGGGGAAGACTGCGCGTGACCAAAAGTCTAAATGATATCGGGGTCAGGGCGACCCGATATAGACAACACCTCACCACTACTGTCACTCGTCGACCAGGCATTTCCGTCAGCGGCGTCACGCTATGCGCAGCCACCACCGCGCACCAGTGGCGGAATTAGGGGGGACCAGAACCAGGGGGGAATCCCCCCCCCCCCCCCAGCCTGACAATAATGTGTGAATCCACAGCCTTCATGTGGCCAAAATTTAGATTTTAAACCATGCCATGCTAGCTCTAGGGAGTTGCTCTGTAACCTTTTCCACATGAAAAATGAAGAAAATTGCAATTTAATTCGGAAGGTAGTTGTTTTCCATTGCTTTTGTATGTTAAAGCGAAAAAAAATAAAAATAATTATCATTTTTCAATAACGATTTGATTTTAGTTTGATTCTCTTATGATTTGAAAAGAAATGCAGTGCAAGGTAATTTTGAACACTCTTGTTAGATGCTTTTCGGAAATTTGGTCAAACACACAGCTTAAGATAATGTAATTCCATTCAATTAACTCATTCTAAAATTATTTCCGTTTTTGATATTTCTGCTCGTAGAGATTGTTTCGCTGTCGACCAAAACACTGGGACCGCCACTGCCGCCCACCAGTAATTGTCAAACAATGGCCGCCAAAAGTCACCGCGTTTAGATCTGTTCAAACGTGAGCGGCTGTGTTTTGCAACCGGGCTCAACCCATTGCACTCCTGTCAACCTCGAGGAGTCGAGGCACCGCGATTATTGGCACTGCGACATATTCCATCTAGCGCTAGCGCTCTTTTCAATACAATACGCCTGTTATAGTAAGAGCCAAGATCGAGGGCAAGGGATATGAGATTTAACTCACAGCTGGATATTGTGTAAGTCTGTAGAAGAAGTGGCGATGGCAGAATGATCAATTGGAGATAGAGAGGAAGAAATAATGGTCGGATTATCAGCGAGCTTATGGACTCTACGTTTTTGTATGTACAACGCGTGAAATAGGACCACTCTTTCATAATTTTTTATCCTAATTAAAATCCGTTTATCGAGGGTTATTTATTTTTAAAAGTTAGGTTACAGTTTGATTCTTGTTTTTGAAGAGTCAGCAATTTTGAAACAAATCCTGGCTATTTCTCTACTAAACAGAACCCGGCTGTCTTCAAACCGAATTATTTTTTATTCTGTACATTATTGGCATTTTTAGACCCGAGATTTTTATGGTAACCCGCGAGAAAATGTCTCCAGCTATTTGCTATGTTGACTAGTGGAGGTGCCAGGTTCTGTGATTCGATCACTTGTAATTCAAATGCACGGCATTCAGAATGAAATACCAATGTCAACGAGTGGAGGAGCCAGCCTCTACGTCTGTTCGGTTATCACTCACCTGACTGGAGGTGGTAGTGCAGTGATGCCCGTTGCTTTTCGGTGATTGACATCAGGATACCTGAAAAGAAGTAGAAAAGAGAAGATTAGGGCGGGGCTTCTGACTTGTACAAAAACCACATTTTTTGCTGTTAACTCAAAATGTGGGCTTATGACGAATCTGATTACTGTTCCGACAAGTCAAATCTATACCCGGCATTAACGACAAGATTCACCACACCACCCAGGAAAATTGCAAACATTTTTGTAACTTTTTTTTTTTTTTTTTTTTTTAACTTTTTTCCATTTCTGCAGGTTTTGTAAAGCATGCTGTGGAACGCGTTTAGTCCCCCCCTTCAACTTTTTACAAACAGTACACACTTGTGCCAACATTTACGTAGGATAGGAAAATGTATTTTTTAGAATCATGACTTCACCTACCAGCAGTTAAGCGCGGTCGGTATATCTCTTTTTACTACCATTCTTGATTCAAATTTGTTTTCAAAGACAATTGAGTATCAAAAGAAGTTTGAAGGAAAGCAAAACGGTCAGAATGTGCCTCCGATCAGGGAATCGAAGGATATTATTCCCGTTTCGCTTCACTTCCCTCTGACACTTCCTAATAATCCTATCATATCAGAATTAGTGTATCGGATGTTGGAATGTATTTCTTGTATAGATTGGACACATGAATCGATGGAGGGTAATTTGGTTCGAATTCGATCAATTAAAAATATGTTTTTGAGACTATCACAAGGCTTCCATATAATATGTGCCATAATTTATATAAGATGGGCAATTCCGTGACGACGGTAGGAATAAAATTATTTTCAGAACGGCAAAAACATTGTACTGCCATGAACTCGGCTCCCACATCAAACAGATCAACGGTTTGTGAATTTTAGTCGCGGTGAAAGTTTTTCGCTTGGATCGTGCATAAATTTTTATACGAGGAGGAAATGACGAAACAACAAAGAGAAAGTTTGCTGAGCTGTTAGCTGGAATACATTACTTTATATACTGATATTTAGCATCAAACATAGCCTGGTATAGTCCATGCTAAGTATACGACAGCTTTGGCCACTTGTAATCATGAGTATGGAAGGATTTTGCTGATCCTGTAAGCTTCATTGTACACCACCCAAACTTTATTAATTGAACCGCTAGTTAGGCTCCAGGGTATACCCTGCTCTGAAATTAATCGGTCACAGATATTGTGGTATCTTCGTAAGATTTTTCAGCAGGGTAGATACAAAAAAAAAGCCAAAAGCAAGTTACCGATGCCTCCCCTTAAAAAATCACCAAAAGCTCCTTAAATCCTACTCTCGATGCTACAAAAAAATTAATATGCCAATTTAAGCGAGTTAGCGACAATACACTCCACTGAAAGGGTCGAGCCAGTTATTGTAAGCGGAGACGAGACTTCATGATGGCGGTGTAGTGGGGGAAGATCCGTTACAGGGACTGCCACCCTAAGTAATAACTGATTACAGTTTATACCTACGTGATAAGGTTAAGTCAGTTAGAAGTTATAAAATGGCTGACTTTTTCGACCTTGGTCGACTCTCTGCCTTGGCAAGTTGGCATTTCCTTCCCGCGTTAATCTAAACTGGCGCAAGCAGCGAAAAAGCATCTTCGTAAAAAGAACAAAGTGGATTTTGCGATACTAGCGCTCACTGCAGAAGTATTCTCGGTAAAAAAACAATTGAGTGCATAGATCTAAAACGTCTGGTCAGGTTGGTGTGTCATGTCTGTCGAATTGTGGAATGTATGTTCTAATACATCCACACGACCATGTAGCGCAACTAGGGAGTGTCGTCAGAGTCGGACGCGATTGGGATATACCGCCAGTAACGTACTCTAGCCAGCACCCATTGTCAAGTTGAAGAGCGATTCAGTGAAGTAATTCCCAACATTGGTTGTCCAATTCAATAGCACATGCCAACTTGACCCCTACGTTTAGAGATAGCATACACACACTTTGCATTACAAGAGGCTAACTATTAATGCAAATCACGATTGGCCTAACTCCAGAACCCGAATAAATATACTCAAAATATACGTAATAGCTTTGTTAATAGCCCGTGTTGTGTAGAAATAAGCTAGAAACTTCTAAATTCAATTGTGGCACATGAACGAAGTTGAAGGCAAATGAATCCCTCCCCGGAAAAACTTGCGGCTTACATATTTGCACATTTCCAGGAGAGAGACAAATAATTTAACTTCGACGACTGCCACTATCGCACTCATACGTCAGCTGAGATGTCATGATGAATACTTGACGTTGAATCCATTCATTATCCAACATTTCTGCCACTTTTCATGACAGATAAAAAACGTTATTGGCTGAACATTTAGAAGAAAGGCAATGAAATCTGGCATGTTTTGATATTCGACAATTGGACACACATAAGCAATACTTCGGTGTTTTCTGTACAATAATATTCAGTAAGGAAGTTTTTCCACCAAAATCTCGAAATCCTCAAACATATCGGACTTAGAACATATTTCCGGAGAGGCTTCAAAATCCTAGCAGCAACTTTGATTACACTTCAATTTTAGCGTGTCTGTTTTAAGTCGGAAGTTTCTTGGTTCTGCCCATAGACTAACAGTAACATGTATTCGGAAGTTGAACAGTGTAGGGTTTGGTGATAAGTTCAATATCAACTCGTTCAACGGTTAAAGAAATTAAGAAAGTGGACATAAACTTCTTATGGATTGAGCCTGACAGACTGACAGATACTCTTATTGAAAAGTGTTACGCGAATGAATTTTGGAGATGCTCTTCAAAATGAATACAATATTATAAGAAGCCTACGTTGCAACGTTTTCACTCTTTATGGATGACCGCAGTACCTCTCGATTTGATTAATGGTACTTTTACTTTTCACGGCTGATTTGGTTGGTGTAAAAATCGGTCAATATTCTGAGTGCTGCATGGTTTTGTCAGGCATGAGAAGGTAAAAGACGTCTGTAGACAGTGACCCGTTAGTAACTTAACAATCCGTTAAAAACAAATTACGGTATGGATATTTATTGCCTCGGTGATACGTGCTTAACGCAGTGTTACGTTGTTAACGAGCTTACGAGCCATTGAAAACCAATCTTTCTAAACAAATATAATATCATTAACCATCGGAGCTAAATTTGAATTTGATAAAAGATTTTACGACACTTTGCAAAAACATCATTATTAAGTTCTGCTTTTTGCTTTCGTTGAATCCGGGAAAAAAATATGTTAGAGCGTGTTCCATAAAAGTACATGACGCAAAAAGTGATTTATTCTCATTGGTGATCCATAGCTTAGGGGCTTCAAACGGTACGAGTGAAAATTTAGTCTACCCCGAAAGTGAGCGAAAACATAATCCATACAGCTTAGATTATTGCTCGTAATATTTCTCGTAACTATGTTTCAACTCTAATGGAAACAAGTTCATTGATAACTTCGATCTAAAATTCTGTGTTGGTGCCGATATCACGTGCGGTTTGCGTATGCATGCTCCAGTGGGGCCATAGTTCCGCCACTGTCCCGAAACTGATGCAATGTGTTGACTCGATCTAGCTGAAAGAGTCAACCCCCCCCCCCCCCCCCCCCTTCGCGCCTGCACTTAATTAAAGGTAAGTAACTTAAGTTAGACTAGCTACAACA
>QKMV01000149.1:0-15619 GCA_003287335.1 Lednia tumana
CCCCCCCGCCATTGGCCACCCCCAGCGAAAGCAAATGATAGGCACAACAATTTCCATCGTTTTGCACATGTTTCTTAAAGATAATTATGAAACAAATACCCTATAATAATTGGGAAGAATGTGCGAGGTTCTGCTGACAATTACCTTTTTAAAGCTACAACTGTACAGAAACCGAATCTGAAACATATGTCCACATGACGTTCGTTTTGCTTCTACTGCAGAAAATGCAGTCTTTTCCCAAATTCAGCAATTGACCGATGGGGAAACTGTAAAAACGAGTGAAACGTCATGACGAAGCTGAGCTGAAAATATCACTTCTTCCCCCCAAAAACAAAAATACACAAAAAATCAGTGAGCAAACCTACTGCAAATTTTTGAACCGAAACTCCGCCCCTCAAAAGAAAATTCCTGGCGTCCCCTTGGGACATTCCTGGATAGCCCATCTGGATAAGTGTACATAATTTCAATCGCATGTCCAACGCAAAGGGACTGCATTTTCATCGCAGGTATTCAGAATTGCTTGTTCCACACCATCCGCGAACGTTTACGTCTTTGTCCCTTAGGTAGAAAGCAACAAGGTAGATGAAAAGAGTTATCCAGTGATGTTATCTCGAACGAAGGCCACGTGAGACCCTGTACCCCCCCTGGAGGCGTAGGTTAGGCTAGGTAAGATCGGCGGCCAGTCATCTTCCTACAGAGCTCGTAGGTAGTCGTGCAACGTTTGTGCAGAATCTGGTGGTGCTCGTGGTGGATCAAGAAGTGTACTAGTGCTTTCAGTTTATTTTCAGAACCATTGATGATTTGATATCGCATCTAAATTTGGCATCTGGACGACTGACTGATAACAACAGTCGGCCATAGTTTAGAACTCCGGGAGCGTCTTAAAACGGTGAGATATTGTTCTGTGCATTGCACATGTGCTCATTGTATTTACCAGGAACACATTTTTCGATCGATTATTGAGATGAATCGGGGTAGCGAGACGGCTATGTAAAATTGCACAACATTACGCAGTTATTTACGAGGCTATCAATTAAATAATGCAATGGTAAGGTACCGGCTGAGTTAATCAACCCTAGAATTAATCTATCGTCAATAACAATCAATAACAACAGAATACATATTGCTAATTTAGCCTCTGTCTACTCTCTATATGCAATTTAATTTTAAGCTCTAAGTACTACTTCACGTTATGTACAGATTTAGAAACATATCCCAGGTAAAGAAACCACTTCTGATCGGCCTGATGATAGAGTATACCCTATTCATAAATAGCATAGCGTCGTCATGCTCAATACATTTCCGTTTCACTCTCTTGGTGAAACATCTCAGATATAGGGGCTGCCATGTTATATCAGACGTCAGTTTTTAACAGGTGCGATGTATGATTTCAATGATTTTTTTGTAAGTGAAACCGTTCGTCAGCTCTGTCTTTGGGAGGGACGTTAAGCGGCAGTACCCCAAGTGTTCTTCGGCAGGAGTAGACTATCGCGGCGAAACGGGTTCTACTCTTCCCTGTTCGGTTCATCATCATACATATCACCCTCACTCACCTACACGTCTCAAGATCAGTTGTCAATAAAGTGCGTCGTTAAACAACACAAAATCCGGCAAGAGCTAATTATTTCTATCATCGCACCTAAAGCGTCGCGATCAGTGGCGTGGCGCGCCCTCCCCTCCCCTGCGCGAGCAAAATTTGTGGGCCCCTCAGAAAGTAGTACATCGTAAATTAATTAATTCGAACACAAATGAGCCACTTTTTCCATTTCAGTTGCTTTTCCGTGAAGAGGTACTAAATGGCGAGAAGAATCGGTCCTGGCACTTTTTAAACTTTCAAATGACCTTCTGACGAGAAAAAAATCTATCTGCACACCCGTGCAAATAAAATAGCACACTTAAAACCAGCTAGGTTGAGAACACCGGTAAAATGGCAATTGTCTTTTTCCTACTGGGCGACTGTCCACCCATTCTTGTTCACAATGAAGCTGGTCTACAATGACACTTCTTACCTGTCTTCACGTTATTATTATCATTATCAACTGGCATACCCCCACCTGATGGTCATTGCCTCCATCAGCTACACTCGTTCCTTTCTTTCCAATATCTCTCAAGAAAATTGACCAAACTATGCCGCAGATGACAGAATAGACGCTCACCACTTTCCTTTTATGTTCTTCTGCGAAAAACTTCGGAACTTTGTGCAAACTGCAAACACCCAGGTTCTTTTACTTGAGATTGACAAGTAATAAGCCTATAGTGGCTGTGGTCTTGGTCTTGTAGGTTATTTTGATGTCCACGGCAGTTTATGTGATCAAGCTCACACCTTCGCCTTGCCGGATGTCCAGTCGTTGGTCCGAGGGTTTATCCTGGCATTAACAGAGGATTGAATTGTCAACGGAGCGGCCCTTTGAGCCCTGATTGGATTATTGCAGATGCGAAAAGTCATGAAACGATGGCAACCTCAATTGACGCATACTTCCGCGACAGAATTTTGGGTGGATTATATAATATAGTACCTGTATTTACATGCACACTCATCATGCGCAGCGCAACTGAAATGTATCCTGTGATCAATGTTATTGACTGCTGTAGAATTTGCACAACTCAGCAAGCTAAATTAATTCGTCATTAATCCAGTTAATTGATCATGTACGAATGCTGTGTGTGAGAACCAAGTAGAAATGTGAGGTCAAATTCTTAGATGACAGTTTCAGCCACAGCTAGCAACAAGCAAAGCTGTGCACACATTACACAGTCTAAACTTACAAGTGGAACCAAGCTTCTTAGAACAAAGAAATTAGTTTCTTTACTAGCGAACAGCTGCGATGTGAGTGAAATTTACCAGCCAACAAATGTTTAGTTATCTTTTTCCGAGTATGGAAACTATAAAGCATCCAAAGGCTTTAGAAATAAGTCCAAACACTTGTTGGAATTCTTTCATAAAGCACGGAACTTCAATTTCAGATGACAGCTAGACTTACGTAATTATCGGCTACGATAGGACTTTGTTTACTTCGCATCTGCGTGGTCCACTTGCGAGTCTAATAAACTTCGTTCTTTTCTTCGCGGAGATTGATCTATCTCCTCATGAATTCGTTTGGTGACTAATAAATAGGTTAATGATAATAAGTGATGTGATTTACGACGCACTAGATACTGCTCTCTATGGCGTAGGCGATGGCTAGGCAATGTTATTTATTGCCCTTTTTCTTTCTTTTTTTATGTTATTTTTTACTGTGGCACTCTAGCCTAGGGTCCCGTAGGCTTTCTTTCTCGAACTGTGAAGACTTCGCAATATAATGAAGTGTGAATGTTTATTTACCAATTCCTTTAATTGTCAAGTATTTTATATAATAAGTTTTAATCTTATATTTAGTAATTGAGTAATATTGAACCGATTAGGATAAGACTACATGGCTTCATCCTGGCAAAAAGCACCGCACATCTCCTAACGTCCTTTCTGAAGGACAGTTCAACTCAGAATTCCTCCCCTAATCGTTGTTCGCAAACGGTTAGGCCAATGAGCTAGCACTGACCCCTAAACTCTCCAGAACAGGACTATATCCGGCCGGTTTTAGTTTTGAACTATCGAAGACGCCAATCTAAGCTCTACGGTAGGCCTAACGCAACTAGACAATAATCGAGAAATTATGCTATAACTATGATGACCCATCCAGCCTACGGCCCAGTGCAATGCTGCTGAACTTCAAAAATATCTCTATTGAACAAAACCGTTTGCTTGGTGAAAATTGTCCCTGCCAGCGAGAGCCTATAATATCAGATGCACATATCAGAGAATAAAGAAAATACAATATATTTATCAAGAATATTAAAATCACTTCAAAAATACCTGCTTACTCGAGGACTTGAACCCCGGACCTTTTGCTAAGCTGGCAAATGCTCTTTGATGATGATGATGATGATGATGATGATGATGATGATGATGATGATGATGCTCTCAGATGCTCGCACATTCGGGGTTCGAGTCCTCGAGTAAGCAGGTATTTTTGAAGTGATTTTAATATTCTTCAAAAATACTACCAGCCGTGTATTTGGCTTTAAATGTTCAAGCCTTGTCATATTTCAATATATATTAATAGTGAACAAATATGTCTGTTTTCGATTCGCAGTTGTGAGCCGCCAGCCCGTATACTGGAGTTCCCGTGCCGCTTCAGCCACATGGCTGGGTACTTGAAATCGCCGGCACCGCCTGTGCCGGCGCACCACCAGTTCCACCCCCCACACCACGGCGTGCCCATGCCGGGGCTGTCGGGCCCTTTCGGCCTCCAGCATGCACTCGACTCGGTGCACCCCGGCGTCGGATATCCCCCAGGTAGGAGGAGGACCCGTGTGGGCTTTGCGCATTTGGGTTCGCGACTCTCTTCGTGTTGTTAATTAATCATTAATGATACTGTATTATAAGCACACATTTACAGAGGGTGATTCCCAGCGCTTCTGCTGATCTGTGTTATTATAATCACTTTCGATAGCCTTGGGATACCGTAACCATTATGAGTGACATTATATATTATGACACATGTGTACATATTTAGTTTGGGAACTGTGCAGTCAGGTAATCTGATACGTAGCACAGAAATGAGGAGTAACTTCTAAATAGTTACTTCGAATTTTTTCTACGAAATCTGGTTGTGTGCACAGAATAGTTCTAAAGCAAAATGAAGCCGAAAATAAAACGAGTCTCCTGAAAATAATATGCCCGCAATAGACCATTCCCATCTTTGCTATCCCAGAGTCAATAAGGACAGTTAAAAATTGTTGTGCAACGCATTTCTCACAGGGATGCGTTTTTATTTAATACTCATTGCCCCTGAAATGCAATTATGAAAATGGTGTATTGTTTAAAAAATTTAGTGTTGACAGTTAAGTAAGTGTGGTGAATGTTAAAATGTATTTCGAGGGAAATTCATTTTCAATTGCCACAATTAGTACGACTCTTTACCGACGCCAACTTACAGTTGGATGGAGTAAAATAAAAGAGTTACAAATCCGGTGCTGAGTCGCTTCCCCAACATAAAATGGAAATATTAATTAAAAAGAATCTGAAGGAAAATGAAAAAAACGAACATCCAAAACGAAGTTTTTGCCATTTCACAGAATGTAGGCGGTGAAATGTCGAAAACTTTGTAAATAGGACCACCACAAAATGATCCACAAATATTTCACAAAATGAGTAATCGATGATGAGCACAAAACTCCTTCACTCGTAAATCGTCACTCAATCGAGTGGCGAGAAATACACTGCTTGTTACATCCTCGGACATTTGCATTCTTGATGGATCAGTAAGCTATTTAATTAATTCCGCCGTTTGAAATGTTTTTAACACAAGGATGGGGGTGTTTGAGTAACATGTGAACAATAAGATATTGATCGTCAAATATTTTTTTTTCTTGCCATCAGAAATCACTTCAAAAGCCCTTGGTAACTTCTTTTTTTGTCTCCATGGGCCAATTTTACAAGAAAAATTAGGTATACTCTATTTACTGGGAGAGCATACTTTTCCACCAGGGGCGATGGTGGCAGTTAACACAGAAAGGTATGGCTAAAGAGCGTATTTTGTTGGTGTAACGCAGTATGCTCTCTCACAGCGTAGCTATATAGCTTGCCACCCTGTCTGCTTTCTTGCACAGTCGTTGTGACTGCAAAATAAATGACAGATTTCACTTTCTTATAAACACCAAAATATTATGTTTACTACTCGACTCACTAGTCACTACTCTCCGTACACACAATAGACCTATTTCAGCCAAGAAAATAATGTTAGATATTCCTAGTAAGAAAAGCCACTTGGGTTTTGATTGCCCTGTCCTGTCTGGGTTAAATGCCAAAGCCAATTTTATACTAATTTGGGTATTTGATGCAAGTTGGCTTTGGTATTTACCCAAGACGGTATAGGGCAGTCACAACTTGAATGGCTTTTCTTAGTAGGTATATCTAATATTATTTTCTTGACTGGAATAGGTCTTTTCACGCTGTATTACTCGTGTATGCTCACTACTCGCTTTCCCCACCTCAAGATGCAGAAAAGCTATGGGTAGAAAACATTAGAAATATACTTAAATTATTACTGAACGATCGTAAGTTTCCTTACATTTCTTGCTGCTAGTAGTGATACACCCTTATTAAAACATTAAGGTACATACAGTCTATACTGTGAGATACCATGCTGCGATATTATACTACTGCCTCTATCACCCCCGACGAAATAGAGTGTATAGTCTTTGCTTTAGTTAGAGGTGCACGAAATTTTAATCCTTCCATGTAAGCATCCCGAACATGTTATCTATCGGAATAAATGTTTTCAAATATCTCGTAGGTCCTCACATGCCATATTTCTACGTAAAGGTAGATGAGTTGGGGAGGCAATTTGGTATTTGGCAACACAGCTCTGCTCGAGTCAGCGGGGTATAAACCCGAGTCCTATCAACTAATCATTGATTTCAATAAAGATAAACCATATCACCTCTAATTCCGTGCACTTCTAACTAAAGCAAAGACTAAACTGCACTCCGAGTAAAAAAGATCACCTTTTATTTTTAACACAGGAAACATCCATGCTTCCCGTGTTAAAAGCTAGTCTTCTGTAGTTGTAACGCAGCATAGGTAGTTTCAGCTTTCGGTATCACATGCACAGCACAGGTACATGGATAACGATTAAGCGCTGGTGTTGTGCATTAGCATTGTTTTTAACTAGATTAAGGGCACAGCTAGTGTCGGATGGGGAAGCCCTATCCGGACGTGTGCAGAGCCCATGGGGGTCGACTGTGACCTTTGAGGCGAGCAGTGCATTGAAGGTCTTCGGACATTCAACTTATCACAATCAGCGATAGTGGAAGCCCGGAATTTTGTATCGGATTATCGATGCTTCGGAGTTGCTGTGCGGCTAGTGTAAATAAATATTGCAATGCTAGATTGTCTAATTTTGATTTTTGTTAACAAGCTACTCGGCTATCAGAACTAACTTTCATTAGTTTTGATCTGATGCACAAACGTAGTTTTAAGCTTTTTTATGTAACCTTTAATAATCATATAATCGCTACCACGTAGTCTGTTAACAAATAAATTAGAAGATAAAGGCATATAATCATGATCCTGGGGATTCTAAGAAGGGGACTCTAAGGACTGGTTGTTCAATAGTGGGTTAAGAAGCTAACAGCCCGTTAACAATTGTTATCACCATGGCAACAGCCAATCAGATGCAGGGATTTATAGATAACGAACTGATAATTTATTAATCGGCTATTGAACAAGTGGCCCTAAGTGAAGTTGACACCATTGACGCCTGGTTTAAATAATGACTAATCCACGCGCACTCCTGGGTTTAGTATATTTATTTTTTGCCAAAAATTGATAACTTTGTCACCAAAGCTATTCAAAAATGAAAACTCTGGCTGTCCTTGGATGAATATTGGACAATTCACCACTGCCACCAAGGTTTATTGACACTGGGTTTTGTCTGTTAAAAACATCAGTCATCAATAACCTCTTTGAGCGTCGATTGTACCCAAAGTAGGTACGGGTTTGACTCTCGAAATAAATAGTTTCTGTAGCATCTGATACAGAAAATGTTTTCTTCTTGTGTAGCTGATCCAGGCAATAATAATCAGCAAACGGTTGCTGGGCCAGAAACTGTCATAGAAGAAACTCTTCCTGTTGGTCAGACCGAGAGCCAAAGTGAGCCCAATTCGGACATGACCGAGAAACTCCGCGAGTTGCGCGAGTCTTTGAGTTTTCCGACCTCGCTTTGCGTTGCAGCTGATGGGCTAGTCACTTTTTCGCGGTTGCCAACCGGTAAAAAAATCAAACGGCTCACGTAATCGTGTAGTTAAATTAAATTTTAAATTTTAATCTGCCCTTTACTGAAACATACACGAGTGACCTCTTTATTTGAGAAATATTGTCAATTTTGTGAATATTGTCATTTTTCATCGGACTGTCAATGTTTGTCTTGATGCTGAAATATTTCCGTAATACAGAGGCACTGGTATAAATATTTAATGAGGGGACCTCTTTCAACAGGGCATATTTGTGACTTAATTTCTGACTTCTTCGCAGGGAGTGACAATACCTTTGTACCATATAATAGGGAAATTGCTAACCCACAGTACAAGTACAATTTTACCCCCGAGTCCAACGCGGCTAACAAGAGAAACTGCGCGGGCAAAAAGCAAAGACAAACGCCTTCTGCTTCAAAGAAGACAAAACTTGAGCCACCTGATATGGCTTTGTATTCGTATGGCGCTGACGGAATCGTCTGCTTCCAAAAAAAGGGCAAGAAACCCGGTAAAATTTTCCTCTTTTTATTTAGAGTTAACTGAGGCCAATTGGGGGTATTTAAAGAGTGTCATCGGTTAACATTTCTGAAAGGTCTCCGTTCCCAATCATTGCAGCTCGCGAGAAACAGGGCGCCGCGGCCACAAGGCCAAGGGGAAGGCCAAAGAAGAGCAATCCAGGCCGTAACGAAACTACTGGCGGTCCCGGATCCTTCTCTGGTTCCGCGGACTCGTCCCAATCAGGAGCAAATGCATTCCGCCCCAGTTCGGAGCCATATTACGCTTCTAACAATTTTGCCCAACCCTACGCAGGCTACACAGTTCCGACGCCATATTCAAACAACGCCCCACGAGTAGCGCCCAACCAAAGAAAGAATGCGCAACCAAAGTCCTACACGCAACATTTCTCAAACTATGCAACAGAAACGGACTCAATTCCAAGTATGAATTCGGGTTACACAGTCGTAACTCCAAATATGTACAGCACACAAAACCCGTACGAATACCCGTACACAGTTCCTCACAACACAGACTATTACCCAACGACGATACCAAATTACTTTGCCCATGGTCAAAATCCTGAGCCTGACCCAAAGCCGCATTACCCGAACTACCAGGGCATCACGGGCGGGTTCAATTCTGCTTACCACGGCAGTCAGACTGGCGGTTGTTACCATCCTCCGTCCACCCCGCACGACTCTCCCGAACGGAACTCTTCCGTGCCATTCTTTGTCTCCCATTATCCCGGCGTAAGCCGCGACCCCTATGGGGACTACACGCCAACCAATTACAGTCGCAATACTGGGCCGAGTGATGACGTTCGCTACGACGACGTTGTAGCAAATGATTACGATCGCTGGCCGCCCGCGACACCAACACCAGTGGCCACTCTGGAAGAATCTAGGAGGGCTATCTCAGCATTGCTAGACATGGCATTTCCGGGAACGACCGGGGAGTTTGTACTTCCCGACTTTCCACCGGCTTCATCAACTATAGATCCCCAATCGACGCAGTCGTCGATTTCGGACGATCTGCCAGATGCTGGCCAAGAATCCACTCGTGATACGGCTCAAAATCCAGACTCAACGACCGGCTCGGCGGAATTTCATGTCTCCAATATCGATGTCTCCAATATCGATGCCTCGAAAATCGATGTTTCTGAAGTGAATTCGCCTGGTTCCGAGTATTTCTCGGACTCGTCGTCCGATTCAGACATCCTGTATATTGACGTGGACGGGGGCGAGAGCTTGGACGACGACAAAAACAAGGACAAGCAGGATGCTCATGGTAAGAGTTGTGATAAAGATAGAATAAGTTATAAATTAAATTAACTATACCTAGATTTAATTAGCACCGGGATTACTTCCATTACCATCAAATCTCGTGAGTCGGTATTGTTTTAAAACTTATTCAACTATCACATTTTGTTAGAGGACACTTACTAAAAGGGTAGTATTTCTCCCTGCCACGTTGAAAGGTTGAACCGGCTCCCTGCCAGCTCCCTGCATCTAATCGGATCTAGCCTATTATTGACATCAAAGAGTCGTCTAATTTTGGATAACGATATACGAAGTAAAAATTAGTTCTCAAAGGAAATCGCATCAATGACCAGTTTTCTGGGCGATCGAAGTTAATGAATGGCCAATGAATAATAGGCGATTTAAATGTGTTCTTACGTTTAATCGTGAGCACATGATCTATAACGCAACACATGACTCTAAATTATTGTATCTTATCGACCACTCATTCGCTTCAATCTACAACGGAGAATTTTTTCTCTCATTTCACATGCGACTTGAATCTAAAAAGCCCCCCCCCCCCTTATTTGAGTTGGAATTCCTTTCATTTGCCTTAGAAAATTCGCATTTTTTTTTACCCGAAATCAAGTTGTCTAACTCTTATTTCAATTCCAATAGGACCATTGTACACATTTCTTTATTTGGATACAAACGCAGGGTCGCCAGAGCTACCTGTGTTCAGGATATTCGATATATTTGGGATGCGATCGTAGCACTCACGGCTCAGGCGTTCGTAACAACATACTTGGTCAGCAATTTTCTTCAAAAGGAGATAGATGTGGTCAAAAATAACACTTTCTAAGAGATCTCAAGGCGCCCCAAGTTTGTCAACAAAGGCACGGGACAGTGCGATGTTTCGCATACTTGCTCGGGTGAACTTCTGGCAAATAGCGATATGAACTATTAGTGACACTAAGTGATGTAAATATGAGCCAAAAACCCTTAAATTGGCCGATGGTTCGGTAGTATTAACATGATCCGTAAACGGTACCGACGGTGTATGGATATCGGTAACTCGATATCTCCTGAAACTGAATGTTATGTTTTGCAACATTTAGAATAGAACTGACGATTTGTGCAATCTGCTCTTAAAATAGACTGCACGCTTCACGTGTGTGTATACAGTGTAATTTAATTAAATTGCCTCTTCATCGTTAAAAAAGAACTCCCAATCGATCGGCTGGGTCCTAGACATAGGAATTGCATTATTTCCAGAGCTCAAATAGCGTCTTATTCAAGCAATCGCCATCAGTTCGATCTATTTTATGTTTATAATTGGTAACGAAATCTGAATTCTCACACGTGGACTATGAACGCGATAACCCCCACCCACGCAACTGAGTGTGCTGAGTGTGTACCTAATTAATTAAAATGTCAGTAGCAACCATTGTTTAGTTTAAACCAATCGAACAAAAAAAAACGTAAATTGGTACCAGACTCGGCACTTATCCCACACACGGGCGTGAGTTCGTGAATCATGTATCTACAATATTATTATCTTTCATTGGACGGACACGTATCGTGGCAATTGATACGGGATGAGGTTTGTCCGTTTGTTTTGCGCGTCGCGTCGCGCCGCACGTGCCATCCGTTTTGGGGGACTTGGAGTGGACTTGTGGTATGCCATGGGATCCTAACAGTTGTTTTAGCTCTTGAAACCACCCCTAGCGGTCTAACCTCGTGCATTGCAGTCAACAGTGCTACTGCGTGATTGTGAATCAGATAAGATGTGGCTGGATTTGGCACCATCGTTCATCGATAGGAATTCCGGTAAATCTGACATTTTACTCCTACACATGTTGGGCGTATATCGTGCATCAATCAAGGTAACAAATCGCTAAGAGATTATCATTCAATAGGTCTGATCTAAAAATCTCAATTTGAATAAATTTCGGTTGTTTTCTGAGCGAATAGTATATCATTTGTAGGAGGGCTTGAATGAACGCAAGTCGCGAATTGGATGTTCAGCAATCGATTTCAACGCCGCGACTCCATTTAGCTGAACAAACGCGGGTGTGCGATGTGAGAATATGCCAGCTGAAAAGTGCAAAGAGAAGGAATGAAGGGATTTGCTAGTTTTATTCGTTCCGTGACACTGATTTCTCCTGATTCTGCACAATTCTATTCACCAACTGAGCTTCATTCCATGTGTAACAATGGATCTCTTCTCGAATCGCGATATCGACGCCAAGATAAATTTATTTACTTGAGAAGACACCCTTGCTAGTGATGAAATTATTCGAATGAAAATGTCCTATGTTTTGCTCTTTCCTTTCTTTAGCATGTCAATTCAAGCGATACTAGTATCTGATATTCTGCGTAAGTATGCCACAAACTCCATACATGTATATTTACAAATATCAGTGCAATAATGTGTAAATTATCTACAAGAATACATGTACAGGCTTAAAACGTGATTGTAAACTCAATTCTCGTGGATTCAGTGTAGAGTGAGCACCACTATCTTGCAGTAGGCGATTGCACTTAGTCGATCAATGTGAGAACATGAAGGTGGGTACATACTGAAAGAACTACGACTACTAGTGCCGTGGCACCCTGACGTGTTGAAAATCGCCCAAGATTTCGATCCTGTTTCCTCAGCGGTCGCACCTTCAATTCCCGGCCAACGAAACCGCCGCGCTCGGCTCGCGTTCGTGAAAATGTAGCGGTTCTTCATCAATAGCGCCCATGCTGGGTGGGTGATATTTTTGGTTTAGACTCCACGCGATATTAACTTTTAGGATAGTCGGTATCCAACCGAAAGATTGTTGTCTACAGTGATAACTGATAGGCCTGTTATTTTTATCAAAATGTTCCCAAAACCAAATAAATACAAAAACTCATATTGTGAGACAAATGCCCGATTCTGGACTAGCCCTGTTTTGCGTTATAAGTTCAGTTTAAAAGTGTATTATTCGAGTCACTTTCAATGCAGATATGGAATCGTATGCACACACGATCTAAACCTTATTTCATTGATTTCAAACAAAAAATTCCGTTCTAGCAAGTAGCAACCAGTAGCAGACTTGTATGCTTACAGAACGTTGAACATAATCAAAAGCAGATATTCTTGCAAGCGGTTTTTACGCGGATGATAAAATTGAAAGCATGCACTCTCCAATTGAAAGTAAAACTTTTTGCAACTGTGGCATTCTATTAACTTTTAACCCTGATATTTATCAGATAGTCAAATGGACCGTGTGTCTGGCATCCCCGTGATTTAGTTACGTCAAGACAACCATTCATTTAAAACGTAATTTATAAGGATAATAAAGCACACAATGCCCCACCATTAAACACTAATGCCACCTAATCCTTGAATCGCTGCTGGTTTTTCACCATGGCGTCGTGCAGCAGACAAAATGTCAACTCAGCTGCAAAAACACGTACAAAAAAAATTATGCCATCTTCGAAATTTATAGAATGTGGACCAATATCAAAGATGAGAAGATTATTTGCGGAAAACAAAGCCGTAAAAAAACCGAATGGGGAAAAAAATAAGTATCCGATGTTTTATAAGTCGTTGTTTTTCGTAAAATCCATCGGGCTGGCATGCATGCGGATTGTGAAGCAGAGAAGAACGGTTCCTCGCTGGTCGGGAGGTTTATTCCGTCGCCGTTCGACCGTCCGTGCATCCATCCCGTTGGCAGCGTCCCGGCCCCGTCGGCGCCCCATCCCATTCTCTCCGGCATCGCCCGCGCTCGGAGAGCTCCTAAGCCGGCTTAGCGCGGAGGACCACGGAGCTTTGTTCGCTTCGATGTGATGTGACCCCCCCTGTCCCGCTGCCCCTCTCGGCTCCAGACCGTCCTGCCAGCATCCACCCTCGTGCATTACGCTTGATATAGGCCTATAGTCATATCTGCCGTGGATAGGCGCGTCCATTTTTGGTAGACCTCGATGATAACAAGCTCAAACTGGCTTTCAAAAATTGGACCGCCCTAAGCAGTTCTTTGCGTGATTTTTTTTAACTTGGAATCTATATTGTGTTCCGTTTTTTGGCCAAACCACGGTGTGTAGCCGTGTGGATTGGATAACATTATAAAAGTTGTCGATACGAGATTGAGTTTGCAGATAGACTGCGAAAATCCTTTGGCGGATTTCCCAAGCATCTTCTGTTATTCCATCAGCTAGTCGGCGATTTTTTTCGCTTTAAAGTGACAAGAACTCGACACAAGTCTGACGCTTGCTAAACAAGTACGTTCTGTTTGTCTTCCAGGAGTGAACCCTCGCAAGCAGCGGCGGGAACGGACAACGTTCACAAGAGCGCAGCTCGACGTGCTGGAGTCGCTGTTCGGCAAGACTCGCTACCCGGACATCTTCATGAGGGAGGAAGTTGCACTCAAGATCAACCTGCCCGAGTCTAGAGTACAGGTAATGCAATTTAAGTCCATTTGAAAATCAACGTTTTAGGGGCATAACAGGACAGGCGTCGCGTAAATCTAGTTTCAAGTATTCAGACCTCCAAAAAACTGTTCGAGCCAGTTTTACAACTTTTCTTAACCTAGAGTTAATAGGTAATCCTCAGAAACAAAATTGATTCCACGCATTCATGCGATATGCTGTTGCCATGGCGATAGCAATTTAATCCCAGGAATAACTCTTAACTCAGAGTTAAGAAATGTTGTAAGACCGGCCCTTTGTAAATTATTAGTCACTGTTAGTAATAGAGATTAGGCAGAAGACATGAGTCTTAAGAATTTAGTAAGTATTAAGACCTATTAAATTCTTAAGACTCATGTCTTCTGCCTAATTTCAGCACTAGTTTTCAAAAAAACTGTTAGTAAATGGGAACTTCTAACGAACAAACTACCAACGTTTCGCTAACTATATTGAAAGCTAAAATATATTGTTATAGTTATTAATATATATTTCAACTGTATTGAACGGTGGCAGTTTGTTTGGTACAAGTTCTTAGCAGTTAAACGCATTTACCAACAGTTTTTTTTTGAAAAGTATTTAGATCTATTATATAGATACCAAAAATCCTGAGCGCGAAACTTTTTGACTGATTTGCAGTGGACTCGGTAGGCATTATTGTGCAGTTTTCGTTCCTGCAGTTAAACCCACATGGCTTTGATTGTCCAATAATAATTCATAAAAAAGGTTATATTAGTTCAGAGTAAACAGTGGGTGCGTGTCATACATTGGCACCACGACATTATAGTCGCGCAGGCTGCATTGACTGTGTGCCACAGAAATAGCATTGAAAGGCAGACGCTATAATATATATATATAGGCAACATTAAGTTGACATAGGGATAAAGTCAGGATCCCGTGGAACTGATGTCTTTAGCGATGTCTCCATTCGACATGAAGTTAATCCTGCCATTGATGTCGGCTGATCCTTGCACCTTGGGGCTAAACTCGCCAACACTATAGGTCAAATTTCAATCTATAATTTCAGCCTTCTGGCCGTGTTTCGGAAGTTTCATCGGTGTTATTATATTTTACCACTGTATACGCAACGGAATGCTCGCACGACTCTTCGAGTATTTTGAAAATGCTTCCCGGAAACCAACCGTTTGCGCTCCCAACTTAGCTGTCTTGAAGTTTCGCTGCCCCCGGGTCGGCGGGTGGCTGAATTAAACGCTAATCTCATCACAACTGTTGATGCTGTTGGTGAAATGTACATAGAAAGTCAATCAGCGCGCACGCTGCGCCAGGAGCGCTGGCTTTTCTAATTCGTTTGGCCGCGTTATGTCGCGCACTTCGATCGGGCTCGAACTCAGCGGGTCTTCAAACAACGACGGCGGCGACACGCGTGGTGTTTGTTTGCCCCGGTAATCAGTTTACCCGCAGATCGCACATCATTAGACGATGGAATTAATTGCGAGAGAGCTAGGACATCACGTTGCGTGGTATCCGGCAAGGAAACAACATTCAGTTTGCATTTCCCACGGTTGTGCTCTGATTTCAATTAGTCATTTTTCAACGTTGCGGTGGAGTTCTCTCCATCATCTTCAGGATTGAAGTTACAGCTTTTAACTCCTCCATCATCTTCAGGATTGAAGTTACAGCTTTTAACTCCT
>QKMV01000149.1:15629-29888 GCA_003287335.1 Lednia tumana
CATCATCTTCAGGATTGAAGTTACAGCTTTTAACTCCTCCATCATCTTCAGGATTGAAGTTACAGCTTTTAACTCCTCCATCATCTTCAGGATTGAAGTTACAGCTTTTAACTCCTTCATCATCTTCAGGATTGAAGTTACAACTTTTAACTCCTCCATCATCTTCAGGATTGAAGTTAAAAGTTTTAACTGATTTTCCACGGTTATGCTCTGATTTAAATGATTCGTTTTTCAACGTTTCGATGGAGTTCCCTCCATCGAAGTACATCTAAATCTTCATCCGATGAATTCAGTTAACTGCATCAAAAAAAGTACCTAGGTCCCCGCTAGTTAAAAGTTTTAACTTCAATCCTGAAGATGATGGAGCAAACTCCATCGAAACGTTGAAAAATGTATAATTTTAATCAAAGCACAACCGTGGAAAGCCGTATAAAATTTAAGAAAATTGGTTCTAGAAACCTACTTATAACAACATTTAATTTATTTCTTTCATATATTTTTTAATGCTGGACAATAGCTTCGCGATATGTTACAGTTTTTTTTGTAGTGTCGCTGAAGAATGTGACTGAAGGTTTTAGTGCTCAAATTCCATTATTGTACAGCACTTTTCTTTTCTGCCGCCTTGGTGGCTCGTGGGAGTCATCCTCTTCTTGTCCGGAAGTAGTTTATCTAGATTCAACCAGCAAAAATCAAACGAATGGATTTCAGTGCCACAAAAAATCATATTTTTTCTCGTCATTATACTTTTTTCGTTCACAATTTCCAAAGGCGACAAAAAATGGTGAATTTGTCGCGTCACGGGGGCACGCTATATTATAGACATGGTCGATATGAATTTCAAAGCTATGCAATTTTCAAGCCCACGCTCTCAACTTTTTCATCAGATTTTTTTCATCCTCGAGTCAGTAGGGGTCTCTGATCTCCTTCGCAGCTCTTGCGTGGCATGATTGTGCGTAAGTGTATTGTGCTGGCATCTCGTGTTCCGTGGGCTCTTTGCTATCGCCGCAGAAGACTGTCTCTGCAGTGCCTTTATGCGATCTCAGCCCTCTCTTCGGCACCTATTTCCATTAGCCCTGGCGAGCAGCGAAAAAGAGAGGATTAGTCCTTCGAGAATAAAGGGCCCATGGGTTGGGGATGCTGTTCTACAGGGGTGTAAATGACTGGGCCAATGTTTGCACGTCTCGGTGAGAGGGAGATGGGGGAGGGGGGGAGGTGGCTGTGTGTGTGTGTGTGCACGACACAGAAAATAGATTCAAGGGATGAGGGTTGAATATCTAGAATAATGAAATCACATCAACTGTTTAAAATAGCTCGGCCTGCAAGCCAGCGGGAAAAACGATACTGTACTCTGAATGAGGAGGGCGTGAGCTGGCGAAGCGGACGGCCAAATTGAGTTTCAATTTGCAATGAATTGATAAAGCTGATCGGATGCACCGAAGCGGCGACTGATGATAATAAACACTGTATCAATATTCAATAATGCGGAACAATGATCGAGTGGGAGAATGAGATGACGCGTCAGTCAGATTCTGATGCAAGATGAATCGATGTAAATCTCCTTCTTTCTGGAAACGAAATGCTCGGATCTTCGCGCCTGATTTGTATGATAAGCCCAACTTTGAGAGCTAATTCGATTGTCATGTTCTCTTGCAGGTCTGGTTCAAGAACCGCCGAGCAAAGTGTCGCCAACAACTACAACAACAGCAGCAACAACATCAACAGACGCTGAGCGGCTCCCCGACCAAGTCCTCGAGAGCATCCAACAATAACAAGATAAAATCTTCCGCGAAATCTCCACCGCCCCTAACATCGTCGTCGTTACCACAGCCTCCAATCATCAAAAACAATCTGTCGAACAATCCGAGTGCGTCGCCCCCGCCAAATAACGGCATGATGTCCATCAAGAAAGAGACGTCGCCAGGAGTCCCAACTTATCACCACCAGCAAACGACGACCCCGCATCGCATCAACATCCCCAACGGCCCGACGACGCCGTTAGGAGGAGGAAGCAGCGCGCCATCCTCGATCATGACGACGCCAAGTCCGCCAGTGACGCCCGGCAGTTCGGCGGGATACCAGACTGATCCTCTGGGCCCGTACAACGGTTTCTGGGGACCGACGGCCAACTCGAACGCCACATCCTGTTACTCGCAGAGCTACGGTCCGTATTACGGTCAGATGGGGATGGACTATTTCCCGCCGCCCCCGCAGGCGGTAAGTCATCACCACCAAATGTCTGGGGGCTCCAGTAGCGCTCCGAACCTGTCGCAACACTACTCTTCGCACAACCAAATGCTGGCGGCGGGCTACCACCATCAGATGGCCTACTCAGGCATGGGCATGGCCGGCCATCAGGCTTTCAACTCCGTCAGGCATCAGGACTGCAGTCTGGATTACCAGGCGGATAAATACATTCTAGCCGATTAGGTACCTGTAATACCTATAACGTCCAGCTCGTGCAGATCCTGGGGTGACACGCATTTGTTTTCACACTGTCTGTGTCCGAGTCCGATCCGCGGCATCGCGTCTTATTGTCAAGTGCCTTGCAAGAAGTCGTCATCTTCGTAGGAATACTCGTCGTGTTTTTCAAATATTCTTACTGTCGATTGAAATGTGTGAATTAGTCAGGTTCACAATAGCCGCCGCGTATATTGTCCCCGACAGGCCAATGATAATAGCGAGTATTTTTTAAGCACGCGTCGCAATTTTTTAATGTTGCGTTCAAGAATGTCTTGAATTCTCATAGCTTTTAATAGAATACCAAATAATACATTCTTATCTAGCTCACTCAGCAGCTTCATTTTTATTCCTGTTTTCTACAGCTTTTTATTCATATTAATTGGTTAAAAGTCACGACTATTGCCATTTGCGATGAATTTTCTTCTGGTTTTTTTCTTCCACTATGTATGGTCGTTTTCTTATTGTTCAAATGAGCCTTTTTTGGCCTAATATTCGTTTGGAAGCAGTAATCGTGCCCCATACGGACAGCCAAATATTTGTTTGACGTTTTTTTTCGTCACGAGGCTACAAATAATGTAGGCAACACGAACACTGCTACACGCACGGCACATCAGTGCCAATTATCAGCCTAATATTATATCGATGCATTGAAAAATCTCAGGTAAATACTAAATAGACGATACTTGTTACGAGGTACACACATCACAGAGATATAGACCCACAAGAACATCGTGAGAAGTACTTTGTTGGACTTACTTTTTGTCTCTAGTAGCTGGGTCGTTCATGTGAGGCCTATCCTGGATTTCAGACACTTTCCGTCGAATTACATTGCCATTAAACTATTTAATTAACAGCAAGTATTGTGATTTTGTTTGAGAGCGAGTATTGTAAATAATATGGATCAACATATAAACGTTTTGCTAATATTTATTGACCATCTCCAAGTTCCAACTCCTTTAGTTTGGTATGATGTTATAAAAATATTTCCAGAGGATCAGCTTTCTTCGCTCATTGAGGGTCCAGTGGACTCTAATTGCCTCCAACAACAAAAAGCGCCACGCGCTTGTTTTGTTCTTCTTCGAGTTGGCTTCCTTGTTTCCCGGCGGAGTGTGACTGGCCACGTGTCGACGTCCGGGGCTTCTGATTGCTCCTCGCCGTCCTGGAGGATGTATCTCCCTCCGATCACCGCTATCTGCTACCCCTAATATCTCACGCTGTTGCTGGCTCAGGCACTCCTTGCTGCTCTTCTGTTGTTCATGTAACCGTCGTGCACAAATAGTAACATTCAAACCCAGGACCTAGAAGAGGAAGGCGATACGCGGCGTATTGTCTTAGATTACTTGACATTTTCTTGGCCCACATTCCTCGATCAACTTTCGACCAGGAAAGCGCTTGGATCTGCGAATGGAATAAATGGCCGGCTTGGCATTCAATTGGCTGTCAATTGCGTCGAGAACGACGTCTGGTCGCGTGGCGATTTCGACGCTACTGCGTCATTTCATTCATGGTAGTATAACGTCGTCGTGCAACATGAGATTTTAATCATCGATGTCTCGATGGAATCGGAGGGACGTCGGCCAATCTCTCTGAATAGCTAATAAGCAGTAATTTTAAATATCACTCAGCTTTCAAAAAAACTGTTAGTAAATGGGTTTAACTGCTGAAAACTTCTAACAAACAAACTATTGCGAATATATACTAAATAATACTACATATAATACAATATATAGCTATAGCGAAACGTTGGCCGTTTGTTAGAAGTTTTCAGCAGCTTAACCAGTTTAACCCATTTACTAACAGTTTTTTTGAAAACTAGTGCTGACATTAGGCAGAAGACATGAGCCTTAAAAATGTAATCACTCAGCTTTTTTCATCAACCATCCAAAAGCAAGTGCATGAAATGTATCCAACAAATGTGGCGTGATTTAAAATGTCCAATATCAAAAAATAGCTTTCCAATGCAATATCAGAGGGCGATTGTGTACAATTGTCGAAGAGGATGCCGCTCGTTAATCGTTATCTGCCTACATTATGAGTACAATCTACGGTGTAACGTGATATAACTCGGTTTTTAGGTAGATAACGTGTGACATATTAGGCGGAAACTTGGTACAATTGATGCCGTCATGTATTAGTTCATGTTAAGTGTATATGATTGATAGGTTTTCGTTACATTATAGTGCATCATTTTATCTCTTTTGCAATCGTATGTCTATTGACGATCTTATACCCAATACAATTATGTTATTATAAAAAGTGGTTGTTAAGCAAGTAAATACAATGCAAAGGCAATGCAATTAATTCTGTTTTCATATATATAGCGCGACTAATAGTCCGGTCCCTAGCAATACGAACGACTAATTAATCTTCAAATCAAAGTTTATAAGTCCGTGCACGACCGTTAGGAAAAAGGAACGGCTATATTCATGCATTTGCCCATGCAAGCTATCAGTAAAACTTTCCGTTCACCCTGATCTAATCAATTACCTGCAAAGTCCAATATTCTATCAAACAATTGGCAGATATCCTAAAGAGATTAGTAGTGCCATAAGGGGTGTTTTTGTACAAGCCATTAGAACAACCCTCCTGTACAAACCACCCTTAAATTACGCCACGTGCATCTCTCAACGACAGGTAGGTATTACCATGTAATACCTACTTTACTTGTTCACTTATCGTGCAGTTAGTCTAATTGGCTGTTGATCCCCAACAAAGCTTTAGGGCGGTAAGCTGCATAGATGTTTAGATGGTCGATAAATTGCATTCATATTTAGTTTTCATAAGGATTCGTTGTTGATTAGAAAGCGTTCCTTGGCTTTGATCATCATCAGAAGTGTGTTTGGAGCGCCGATGCCAGGGATGCAGTGTGGCTTCGAGACGCAAGAAGGTATGCACAGGTTTTCGTGGATGCGCCAGTTTATCACATAGCATGCTGATCAGAAGTCATGAAGACGCCGCGTCAATATTTACTGAATCACACATCCAAATAATATTAATGTTACGAACTCTTTAAGGCCGGTCTTACAACTTTTCTTAACTCCGAGCTAAGATTTATTCCTAGGATTAAATTGCTATCGCCATGGCAACAGCCAATTGCTTGCATGGAATTAATTTTGTTTCCGAGGATTACCTAGTAACTCTAGGTTAAGAAAAGATGTAAAACTGGCTCTTAGTGCCAGACAACTATGCTTAACCTTGAGTTAAGAGAAAATCATTAGGCACAAAATTAATAACTTGCAGGTGATTGGCTGTTGCCATGGCGATAGAAATTTAATCGTAGGAACTGCGCTTAACTTAGAGTTAAGAAAAGTTGTGAAACTTGCCCTTAGTGTAAAGTAATTTTAAGGTGTGTGCAAAAAGCCCGAAAATACAGACGACAACGTTATTACTAAAATTCTTAAGACTCGTGTCTTCTTACTAATTTCAGCACTAGTTTTCAAAAAAACTGTTTTTAAATGGGTTAACTGCTGAAAACTTCTAACAAACAAACTACCAGGTTTGAGAACTTCTAACAAACAAACTGCCAGTTTGATAAGGATTAAACTTTCAAAGTCAAATACACGGCTAGTTATAGTTTTAACAACATTACAATCACTTCAAAAATACCTGCTTTCTCGAGGACTTGAACCCCGGACAAAGCAAGCTCGCTGAGCTTAGTGGTTAGAGCATTTTCCCGGTAAGCAATAGCTCCGGGGTTCAAGTCGTCGAGTAAGCAGGTATTTTTGAAGTGATTTTAATGTTCTTAAAACTGCCAGTTTGTTTGTTAGAAGTTCTCAGCAGTGAAACCCATTTACTAACAGTTTTTTTGACAACGTTAGGTCGTTCTAAGTTCCCTCAGTATCTCCGTAATTTGACATAGGCAGGGGTTGATTTGATTGACTGTAGTTTTACCGATAGCTGACCGTGCTTGGACTTACTCTTAGCCTTTTTTGTAATAACTTAAGCTTGGCAGAATTTGTTTCCAGCGCCACTATTGTGATCAAGCATGAGCTCGTCATGCCGCATCGCTACGTCCTTTGCTCTAAAGTTCGAAGATATGAACCAACTCAGCATCAAATCAGCGTCAAATCAGCCCAGTTTTAAGACTTCCAGCGGCCAAAAAATAGCTCAGGACCGTGCCATTATTTTACTTCGCGAAGGCCGTCCGACAAGGAAACTTTCTCTTCATGATCGGCATGATTATTTCCTTTGTATTATTCTTCACTAATGAATAAGTTAATACCGAGTTAATACCTTTTGGGACGCAACTGTCGGTTTTACGTCAATGCGCGTCTATTTAGGGGTGGGTGCTCGTCGAGGGGTGTACTTGGGGGTGGTTTAAGGACCCAACTATCTGAAAGAACCTCATTTCTGTGCTTGATTAACCGCGGATCTTGTTTCACCGGGGGTCGGACGGGGCGGCGGATTTTGGGGGTGTAAGAGTGGGAAGGTGGAATTCAAAGCCAAAAGGGGCCTTTGCCGCCTACAGAACGTAATTAATTAAGATACTTGAAAACATTATTCATTACGCGATAGGTTTCGTTGTCCCCAAAGCATTGGGTTGGCTGGATTATGTTGATGGAATATAAACGACAAAACTTGGTTGTGTACGCCGCTCGGTAAAGAAGCTTGTAGCGGATAACCGTGCACGGATTTTCGCCACGTATAGTAACCCTTAAAGTCGTGTAATTTAATTTAAATAATGTGTAAATCACAATGGCATGGTAATGCATGTACCTACGTGTGTTTGTACTTCAATCATTTAGTTTTTGGAGATGAGCTTATGAAATTACAACTGGGGTTTATGTTACATGTCAGTCTTGATGTCATAATATGTGTTGTGTTTATTGTTGTCGTGTAATCTACATAAAAACTCGTTTGTGGTAAAAACTTAAAATAATAATTCGGATGTAACTCCTGGGTGGTGCAATGTTTGCTAGAAAATCCCTTTGAACTTTTTTTTAAGCTAGCTGCTTATCTGCAGAGATTTTTTGCAAATTTATGCGATGAATTGTTGAAAATGTCGGGTTTATGTGGTACCTTCTAAGTAAAGTACAAATTACTGTTGATAAACGATATATGGAACTGGATAGTGAACTCACGGAGTTATTATAATATTACGTGAGAGTGGCGTATGAACGAATTGTGCCTTTGGTAATAATGCCTATTCAGTTTTTTCAATCATTGTGTGGACTGAACAACAAGCCATCAACCAGAAATATATGTACATTTATTTGTTTTTCTTCACATATTTTCTTCTCATTCTTTCAAATTTTGTCCGTGTTCCTTCATTTCACAGGGAAGGAAAGAGCTTAGTGTTTGTTCTCTTCGGCACTCAGCAGGCGTTTAGTATTCACTACTGGAACTTGGAATTCAAAAAGAAGCGCATTAAAACTGACAACCGTATAATAATGAAAATAAGACACGAGCTAGACGTCTTACTTATTTCTACATCAATTAGTAAGTTTGCTCCTTTATGCTTATTAAATAACTAACGCTGGCTCTTTGAGACAAGATTCACAAATAAAGACAGTAGACAAGAAAAGTATGCCCATTTTATGAAAAGTTTCCACCGCGTGGAAACTTGAATCACAATTTTAACCGATAATTTCCCCGACAAAAAAACTTTCTCCCAAACTTGATTTTCCAAGAAACTAAAGTAAAATACGAAATTCCGTTCGCTATTTAAAAAGTATACAAGTTTCTTGTGTCAACCTAGGACAGGAAATCAAACTCACTTTTCAGAAATAAAATACAACACTGAAGTTTATAACCCAATTCATTTCTTACGTTTCTTTGAATATCCACTGCGATAAACTCGTAAGAAGCCTATAAAACCAATAAAAAGAAGCACGTCACTGCAAGTTACGAATGAAATGTAGAAATTCTCCTAGACGTTTGAATTTAAAGGTCCATTGATAAAGTTGGGCCAAACTTCTAAACCATATTCCATTCATTCCGGCTAACACCATGCGCTGACCAATAAATAATCTAAAAGCACCCTAAAATCTCACGCGGTCAAAATACAGACAACTTTCATGAATGAGACGACAGTAGTCGAGGGAAATGACGTCAGAGCCATGGTAATGGTTTCCGGATGCACTATTGTTGGTCCGGAGTCTGCACTTGTTATCAAATTCTTGTTACCAGGCGGTTCTCTCGACCAGTGTTGATTGAACACGTCTATGGCGGAGGTGTGAAATCTTCATTGTTGGGGCGAACCCTTACACTGCCCATAGCTGATTGACTCTGAATGCTTTAGTGCTGTGGAATACACCTCTGCTGCGAGCGTTATTAGGTTCTCGTCTGGTCTGAATAAGCAAGAAACATCGATTGACCTCAACGAATTTCTCGATTTCTGGGCAGACCCCATTCATGGCTGGCATTTTAATACCAAATTTGATCCATATAACTATAAGCTGGGGAGGAAAGGTTGAAAGCATTCTTAATGTTTGAAACTGAATGCAGGTGACTTGACTTCCAGCAAGATGAGGCTTGGCTACAAGATCGTGTCCCCCACGCAAGGATGGCGAAACATGCTTGCTTCTTATTTTATAAAACATAGTCTCTACCCTTGTCAAGAATGTATGAATTACTGCTTCCGGATTGAAAGACAAATTTATATGGCAGGTATGACAAAATGGAAACAAATTGTTCTCTGGTATGAAAACCACAGTAAATTCTTGTTCGCAACACTCGTGACGCTGACTCGAGGCCCAAGGATCTTAGTTTGAACCTCCGCGAGATTTTCTTGTGCTCGGAAAAAAACTTCTTCGCGCTCAGCCAAGCAGTAAATTATCATCTTGCTGGAAACCAGAGGCTGTGTGCTCTTACGCGACCCGTCCTAAAATGAGATACAAAAAATCTGATTGTAGACTTCATGGTTGCTGCGCGCAGTGAACAAAAAGTTTATTCTGGTCGTTTTGAAAAAGAGTACGAGCGTGAGTGTTCAGTGGAGAGTGTACTTGAACAGACTCGAAATGATTGTCTCCCCCGAAAATCTTTGGAGACTCTGCCCAAAAGTTTAAATACGTGAAACAATAGAATCAATTAATTTTGTCAAATTGACAATTTATTAAACTCTTTGTGAAACCTACTGGGGTGGATTTATTTCAAAGACAGAAGAGCATCTCTATAAATGATTCGATTTTGAAGCAACAGAAGTTCGCGTAATTTAAGCCCTCGCATTCTCCCTAATAAAATATCCTTCGACAATCAATAGACAACGAGACTTTTGAGAAATGCAATAACTGGGCGGATGGTTGATTAACCGCGATTGGAGGGAAGAGAAGCGACGGCGTGGATTTATTCCAGCCCGCTGGGTCCATCCGCGGATTGAACGGGTGGTCGCGAGAATTAGCAATACCAGCGAAAAATTTAAAATCAAACAAAAGTATACCTCTCTCCTCATCTCATCTCTATGCTTTTTGAAGCGTACTGAAACCGAAAGGAAATGCACCGTTAGATTTCAATCGAATGTTCTAGTTTCATGTAATGAAATGAAAGCAAAAGAAATGCGTGGACGTTGTCCTTGACGCCAATGATTGAGTTACTGTTTACGCAAGAAACAAACGGGATGTTCTTTCGCTCACAGCTGCAAAATACAAAATTACATTTTTCTGAATGGGCACGAAATGCAAAAGATCGAACACGTGTGTCACATTACTACATGACCTGCTACCGTATTCTTAGAAACATATACACCGTCTGGAACTGGTGGAGTGGAGAATGTGGATTAAACTCAACTTGAGTGGGATTTACGCCACTCCGTAAAACGAGCAAAGTAAATCCACTCCGTTTCACGCCAACTGATGAACAAGGGCCTGTTTTTTTTTCTGGCTTTGTGCGGGGCCGTGAGTTACAAAATTCGGGACGGGCCGATTTGTTATACTTTTCGGGTCTTTTCAGGCTTTCCGGCTGTCGGGCTTTTCGGACTTCAGGCCTCTACGACTGCAAGAAATGACAACGTTTACCAAGATGAATGCATGGCAAGAAAAAACCTCTGTGCTGAAGTTTTCCGCTTCAAAATCCCTTTGTTCATTCTGGCAACAGTTCAAATTTTCCCCACAGCTTTTTCCCACTTTTTCTGTTTGTTGAAGCCATTTAAGGTGTATAAGGAGTTTCAGGTCGTTCGGGCCGTCGCTGAGTTTTGGGTTGGTTCAGGCTTTCGGGCTTTCGGGTTTTTTAGAACTTTGGAGCTTTTTCGGGCTTTTCCGGCGTATTTCTTCAAATGCCCCTATCAACGACATGACTGCATTGCCATTTGTCACATACCTTTGATCCACCGATATTTAATTGTAACTTTTTACGTCGTCCTGCATAAAAACCACCCTACCCCACCCTAACCAACCAACTAAATGTTAATGATACAAGTTCTGATTCATTACACGGTGGCCGAGCATTAATAGCCGCCGCGAACATTGGAATGAGAGGAGGGTTGTAAGTTTTTAATAAACAACCAATTCCCGGATGGTTAATGTTGGTTAATATCCTGCGTGTCGGGCTTGCCGCAAAAACGGCACAGTTGTCCGGGCTCTGATCTTTTAGGGATGTTTTCCCCTGGGGAGACAAGGAAGCTGGAAGGCCAGGCTGCTCACTAATCCCTTCGGACTTTACAGCGCCACGGAAAAAATGTCGTATTATTGGGCTCATATTAAATGGCAACACACAATCTTTCTTATTTTTGCTATCAAGCTGATTCCATATCAAAAGAGTTGCGCATTCAAGAAATCCATCGACCTTCTATTTCTTTGAAATATTGTCGATATAAATATAATAGAGTGTCTCTCTATCGCATACACGGTTCTTATTTCCCCCATACCACGCTGAAAGTTTAATTCCCCTGCGAATCTGTAATAGCATACTGAATCATTGATTCGCGCGTCCATCAAAAGCTGCAAATCCCGCTTGGATATGGAATACGGTCTGAAATCCTAGCCCGAGCCGTCACTCGGTCGTAACTCGATCTCATGTCGAGACTCCTGCTTGTCTGGTCGAGTCACGGAGCGTTCTTTTCCACGCGCACTGGCGTACAAGTCATTCGAAGATTCTCAAGTCCTGCACGAGAAAGCATTGCGTCTTTTTCGTGTTTCGTTCTTGATACAAAGCAAATCAACTCACAAAAGTAGCTCTGATTTAGAATTATAGAACCAACCAATCGATGGCCAACTACTATATCCTATGGAATTCAACTTACATTTTGTTAGAATGTCTACAAAGTAGAATATTCTACGTAAACAGCATAAAACTATACAGCACTTCTGTAACTCAAGAATTTATTACTTTATTAAAACTTATTCAAAAAATTATCTAAGGAATTGACAACAATTTACAAATATTCAAAGACAGAAGAGAAAGCATGTATTGATTTTTTTTACTATTTGGCTTCGTATTCGAATACTATTCGTATTCTGTAAAGTTACCTATAACATTCCAGCTTTTTGTATCTTCACATCTAAAAATTATTAAACTTTTAAGACAGCATCATTTGAGTATATGTTTTACTTTGTACTTTCGGACTTTCGGTGTAATTCGAGCTCCATATATCTTGCAATTGCATCACAGTTGGCTCATCCTCATTCATATCCGGTGACCGCGCACATTCTGCTGAACTTGTCCACAATACCGATGGGGTGCATGCACATGAAGCAGATGGCCTGGCTCGATGAAATTCAATCTAGATTAATCACGATTCGAAAAAAACAAAAGTGATTAACGCCTTCTGTTTGTCTGCGGTTAGGAACCAATCCAAATAATATTGCCCTTAATAATCTCCTTACGCGCTCGAGATTTCAGACAGGGGATCAGTTTAATGAAATTTGAGGAGCTGGCATTGCTGGACGGTATTTCAAATAAAAAATGGGCAAGGAAAATAACGTGAGATAGCACAATATATTAATTAGTTTTGAAATTATACTAATTCACCACAAATCAGGAGTTCCCTAATCACTCCCTGTTACCCACTGCATGTATTCGCCGGTCAAGGTATAAATTTTATCAAGTACTAACTTTTATTGATATCCACAGTGACCATAAATAGTTTTTATGTGTGAAAAAGGTACAACATTTTTTAGTGACGTGAGCGCCCTTGTGTGAGGCATATTTTGGAGTCACATTTCAGATTTTTTGGCCTAGGGGGGCAATTATTAAAATAAGGACGATTCCGACGTTATCAGGGCTTCGAAATTACGCCCTTGCAGAAAATACGATTCTTTCTTACAAAATGGGAAATTTTACAAATGCATCTACTGCCTTCAAAAAAACTGTTGCAATTAGACAGAAGACATGAGTCTTAAAAATTTAGTGTACTGCCTTCTTTTGCAGGACTTACAACTATGGAAGAAATCATCCAAAAAAGGGATGCAATGTACCGCAAAAAAGCGGAATGCTAGTTAGCTATTTGTTAAAGGCACGGGTATTGCTTGGAATTCACTTTCAGTTTGTCTGAAGTTGGAGCCAGGGGTGGTCTGTCCACCTGACTCGAGCGAGGGTTTGAGCTGTCAATGAAGCGACATGTATTCATTAGGACCTCCGTGGTGAAGGAGTGAGCTCCAGATTTCCTCGCAGCATCCCGCAAAAGTGCATATAACGAGATCGCATGCTTCGTCCCTTGTGCCTGCAAGCCCCTAGGGAGGAAATCACCTCCCCTCACACCCCATCAGTCATTAGGGAAACAATCCCCTCGAGTATTTACTTGCATGTTAGTGCAGTGTAATAGCCGGCTGTTATAAATTCATTTGCCTCTCTAATATGTACCTTCAAATTAACTTTTTTCACGCTTCTTGAACAGGTTGAATGAGGCTGTATTTCGTATAATTATGGTATCAGTATGCATGATTTCTGTAATCACTATTCGTCCGTAACTTATATGGCTGTGGCCACAATTAAAGCGGAAAAAGGTGTTGATGGTGGAGGTGCCGACTTAGCTCCCGCGATTAGCTTTGCTCTGGTGGTTGCGTTCAGGGGCAAACCCGTTAAAATACCCGCAAGATGGATAACCCGTGGATAAATCATGTACCCAGCGATGGCATGCTGTTTTTATTTTAAAAAAGCAATATCGCTTCAGTCCAGTGATTTATGAGCTGGCGATTGCGTTTACAATCCAAAACCCAGCATCGCATTTGGAAATTTTCACCGAGTCATGTTGGAATTGTCCACAAAACTAGCAACTGTCGATATTATTCAAATGCACGACTTGACAAATGATGTGACTACATGACTTAACCCTCGCAGTGAACTTCAGTGGCCCCCTATAGGTGCGTTCTGTTCCCCTGGGGTCTGGATGGCTGTCAGGTAGCTATTTAGCTGATTGGTAATTCTTACACCCCCGCTGGTCGTTTGGCCCGTGCTATAGTATATCCAGCCTCGGATTGAGTACGCCTGAGGGCAAGCAGCAGGTATGTTAACTTTGTTGAACCCTTGGGGAAGGGTGGCCGATTGATCTAAACTATCAATAGCCAAGGAAATATAATATCTTTACAAAACAAAAGTCATTCTTGTAACTATCAAGCGGAGATATTTTAATCGCCAACCAAGTCTGTCAGAAACAAGTTTCCGATGCTTGACTTGAACCCTGTCAGACCTGCAGGCTAAGAAGTGGTTGGTAAATTACGGGGTTTGGAGAAAAAAAATTAAAGTTGTCTGTACTTCAGCCGAGGCTGGATATACTTTAGCTTGTGGACTAATCAGCTCTAAGTTGGTCCAGAAAATAATACCCTTGCAGACTAGGTTAGAGAGATACATACACCGAACGGTTTGGCATGTTGGATACACCGGTTCTCGTGAGATCACCGAAGTTAAGCAACATTGCGATGGACCAAA
>QKMV01000150.1:0-22090 GCA_003287335.1 Lednia tumana
TACCACACTCTCTTCCGGAGATCTATCAGCTGACTTCTTAAATAAATCCAAATTGACAGCAGCTCTGTGTTCAGGATTGATCTTTATCAACTCGTTGATGAACTTGGTTGCATTTGTGTTGTCACCTTGCATATGAAGAGAGTACGACAGATAGTCGAGGATATAAACTTTCGGAATTGTTTTCTCTTTCTCGGCTTCGTAGCGAGCCAGACTCTCAGTAAGCCACGAAACCGCGTGGGAAAAGTCACTTCTGGTGTACATGTGAGACCCCAACTCGAAGCAGTCGTTTGCGGTCAGACTGGTTGAATATTGTACGTTTCTCAGTCGACCTCGCGCAATGGACGAAGTGTCCATCTTGTATGTGTCTTGCAGGCGAATCAACGCCACCGCGGCGCCTTTCAGGTCCTCTTCTTCTGGGAACTTCATCTCGCTGTGTTCGGCGACAACATTCCTGACGGCTTCCATGCTTGGGTCGGTCAGGACATCTCTCTCGATGAACTTCCAGTCTTTGGTCAGTCGCTTGACCAGCAAGAACGCCCGGATCGGATTAGTCACATATTCGTACGGATTGGTAGTAGCGATGGCGTTTTCCCGTTTGTAGTTTGATAGAATCTTGGCCATCTTTACCAATTTGATTTCTTGAGCGGCAATATAAGATTCGAGTTTGTCAATCAACACAGCTTCGACGTCGATAAGACTGGCCATACCTTCAATGCCAGTGAAAAATTCCCCGTGACAGAGACACGAGAAATAGGCAAGAAACACGAAAATTATTCGGAAATACATTTCGGTGACACTTCACGTAACACTTCGCGACGAATATCTCAAGGAATTTCCGGTACGCTTCACTGCTCACTCAACAAGCCACTGCTTAATTGACAAGTTCATTTATATTGCACCGTCGATATACCGATCAGATTGCCTAGTCATCAAAACATCATTTTCTAATCTGGTTATTATTTCGCAAATGTGTAGTAATTGATCAGCATTTTGTGACTGCGTTTCAATAAGATTTGCATTCTTCATTTCGCGTCTTCTGTCAAATAAGCAAATGCCAATACGTAACAAAATCACAACAAGCAGTCGAAAGCATTTGCGTAACGGCATCGTTGAGTCACACTCATCGGGCGCAACTCACATTTACGTTTCTGTTAGGCATGTGGCTGTCAATTGGCAATATTCAAAAGTTGAAGCAATCGGGTTTTAAAATGATGAAACTGCAGACTTAGCGATTGACATTTACAAAAGGCGACTGTCATTAAAGTCGGTAGGGAAAAAGAAGTAAAACGATTAAAATGATCGATCTATGCTTGTCGAGAATTTGAAAGCGTTGTGCTTGATTGTAGGCAGGCCGGTAAGAGGTTAAGGTCATTAGTGTGACATGGGTGTAGTGAGTGTGAGGTAAAAATCTAATTAAAAAGTAGTGTATTTCAAAACCGTAAATAGTAGCATCGTGATATGCATGGAAGCTGCTGTGGAATTGAACTGACTTTCAGAAGTTTGCGTCAATTTGCGTCAAAACTCATTGTTTATATTTATTCAACTAAACCCCTAAAAACCCTTGAAAGTTTTGCCTTCAAGAAATCAAAAAAACATTTTAAAAACTTGGTACGAACTTTTTCTGGAAGCTAGGAAATTTCTACGGGAGTTTTTTTATGTCATGAAGCTGTTGTACTTATAGGCCGGCTGTATACTAATTTAAAATTCACCACTTTTTTAATTGCTTGTTACCTTTTTATCCTTGCGAAAACACAGAACCGTAGGAAAATCAAGAAAAAAGCCTGCATTTGATGAAATTTAAGCTAGACCATGATAATTTCGCAGTAAAATGACTTAATTCCCAATAAAAAAAGTCTCCTCTCGGTCACGCCGGCAAACATGTCTAATTGTGTTCCGTATCGTCGTCTTCCCCCGCTGCACGCCTCGGTTTGTCTTGGGAGTCAGTAAGTAGATGCGGTCCGTGTCCCAGCCCCCAGTTAATTACCAGCACTTCTTCTCTGCTCTTTAAGTCACCCTGGAAGCTGCGAGTCGACTCTGTTGTTTTTGTCTTGCGAAGAGAGCTCGCTTTGGCGCGGACGGCGACGTGCCCGCCATGCCCAAGTGGGGGTCGAGAGTCGAGAGTGCTTCCGAGCGCGTTTGCCCAAAAGATCGTGCACTTGTCCCGGCTGCAGTCCCGGGCGTGACCGAAATAACGATATTATGTCATTTCCGGTAGCGGAATCAAAGCCGCGCGTCGGCGACCGGCGAGAGAGACTTTTCCTCGGCAGCAACGTGCGGAACAACAATATCGGTAAGTGTAATGAAAGTGACAATCAGCGACGATGATGAGGCTGGCTGATTGCGCTGATTGTGACCGATAAGGGGGTGGGGGTAAGGGCTGGGGGTGCCAACATAGGGTTGTTGTGGTGGAGGTGCCGGTCTCGGGATCGATATTTCTTCACAGAAATTTCATTACTCGAGAGTCGGAGATTTTGAATTCCTATCTCCCGAAGCGAATAATATCCCAAATATAAACACGGCCTTTCAAATCAGTAAACAATTTATAGGATTTACTAAAGAAATGTTGACTTCTTCCAGCTTATTATGTTATCATAAAAGTATTTAATCTCCTTCGGAAGGGGATTTCAATTAAGTTTCCGTCCTTTTAAAGAAGTTTCCAGGATATAAAACGCTAATTTAATCTTATTTCCTTTACACCCCGAAGGGATGATTTCATGAATGAATGGAACTTGAACTTTGTGTGTCACGTTTTTTGTGTTTTCGTCTCCCCTCCGCAGTCTGGGCTTTAGACTTGTTGCCTTTTGAGGTTTACAGCGCTGCTCCCCTCGATGTCGTTTATGTCAACTGCACATCCCTCGGGATTTCAATGACTTGTAAGGGGGCCAAGGAAATGCTTCAATGGAATTTAAGTGGATTGAAAAATAACTAGCCAAAGGTTTCTGCTAGTGGTATAGAAACCGCCTTTTCGAAACCCCGCACGGCATTTTTCCAGCATCGTTTTCTAAAATTCCTAAATCTATTAGACTTCTGGGGTCCATCTCGATTCTCGCATCCCCCGTAGAGGAAATATCTACCGTGGTCGCAACGGAGCACGAGCATCGAGAAGCGACATTAGACATTAGTGAACGTCAAAATGACACCAGAGGGATGATATGATTATTTGATGATTTCACAGTTTGTGTTAACGACCGAAACCTTATGGGACATTAGAGACATATCCGGGACATTGGTTATGCTTTCGGGATTCTTATTTTTTATTGTAACCTTCTATTTCCCACGTGACGTGAATTTTTGTGATCTTTAAAGAAAATTCGCTAAGATAATTTCTTAAGGGAGCAGGCATTCTACAGATCTATCGACTCTGATCGCGAGGTGAGATCAATTTTTCAGTGGGCTGGGATGAAATGGATCCAACGGGCATGTCGGAATAGATAAATCAGAGTCGATCACCCATCGGCGGATGATGGATAAAATATTGTTTTCGGCTTCACCTAAAAAAATCAACTCGTTTTCGTTTCGCTAAAAAATCATAATCTATCACTCAAATGATTATCTGATATTATGCTACTTTAGTGTTGAAGATCGGAATGGGAACTTTACAGGCTTCCCTTTGAAATTTACTTTGTTGATCTGTCAAAAGGTAAGAGGTTCTTTCTCCAAATAATTTGATTTCTGATCCTACGTTAAAATTAGACATTTCCACTAGACGTAAACTAACACAATTATTGTCATCTTCCAAATCACATTTTCCACTTAATCGTTCGAAAACGGCTGTTTCGTCTATTTTGCTAACAGTGTCGTGGAGTTATGAATGCCGCTTTGTCATGCGGCACAAGAAAAAGGGTGTGAAAAGACAGAATCTGTTTGTGACACCTCGTTGATTGAATGGGTCAATTTGAGACGTCGCTAACGTGACACGAAATCTAATATTTGTCCACGGTTGGGATGGCAACCCTCATGAAGTCAGCCTTATCAGAGTCAGCTGTGACAACATCACATCATAGGCAACTTTAGGAAGGCACTCGGTAGCAATGACGTTGTAGCTGTCCAATTATTGCTGGGAAATACAGCACTTGCTTCGACCAAATTAATATCATCAAGCTAATAAACGACCGGAGAGTGTTTGCTAATACACCGCGTATAATGATATTCATATAGTAATATGCTTTCATATCTTTGTAAGTGTATGACAGCTTTGCTATCCGCTTTTTGAGCCTTGCTTTTTTTCTGTGGTACCTATTACGTAAACTGATAGACCGGTAAAATACATTTCCCAATATTTTCATAATATTTTAATGATCCATGTGAGTCGTAGAAAAATTCTAGTTTCGCGCATTGCCATTGTGCGCATTCCGTCGTATAAATGTATAAAACTATACAGGAATCTTCTTCCTTTTTTGTCCACGCGCCTGAAATCGCAAAGCTCGCGGTAAGCTGGCCGGGATATGGTTGGAGCTCGGTGATTGTTTGTTGCTCATCTCTCTCAGTCCCCTGGGATCATTCGATTCACATTTGCACGATTCCTGAAACTTGCTTATGTCATTGTTGGGTGATCTGGACGGCTTTCGCCGCCGACGCCGCAGCCTCTTTCGGCGTCGCGGCGCTCATTACCAGTCGACGCCCGAAGCTGTAGAGCGTCTAGGCACCCACACTGATGCCCCAATGCCGAAGGGGAAATCAAAATTACGATTCTAGCTGCACTGGCATTCGCTCACCCCTCGGCGAACACAATTCATTAGCAATAAGTTATTCCACAAGTATAAGAGTTTTCGTTTGCTCTAAAAATGTTTTCGTTTTTAAATGGCGTGGAGGATTTCTGTGTCCTTACAATTCCCCTTGAATTTCGTGCATGTTCTTTCCACTTTAGTATTGGATCCAATCTGATAGGTGAATGACATAGACTGGAACATCAGACGAGGTCAGGAGCTTACAGAATATCGTGTAAAACACAGTTAAAATTAAACTACAAAAAGCTTGTTCGGATCTTAATGTGGAACTAAAATATTAAGATTTGGTTTTGGCTCATGTTGGTTATGGTCTGTAGTTTTGTCTAAGTTTGCCTGTGATGGCGCTGGTGCACATAGTCTAATAAAACCAGATCAGCTGGCTGCATGGACAGATTAATCGGACAACGCATCTCGGCCGTGGGCCTTTATTGCGCATCGTGACATGGAAATTTCGAGCTGGATATTTAGAAAAATAATCTTCACATGTAATTATGATCGTTATAAAGTGAAAATTATTTTCTTGTATTACTCTTCGTATGTGAGAAAAATATAACTGAACCGTAAAACGAAACCTAGGCACGAGATTTTTTAACCATGCAACCAATTCTATTTACATAATGCAGATTATCATTGAAATTCATTTCAGTTTGCTATCTAATAAAATGAGATATTAGCAGGTATACGTAACGATAGTTTAATTAGCCATGTAGTATTTCGCTGGCAGTTTGCTAATTAAATAAGTTGTTTCAGAGGCCAAAATAAGTGGGTGGCGACTCACGCTGAATCGTGCTTAATTATTGTTGAATCGGTGTGCCAATTGTTGGCCACTCATGACATTCCACTTTGTGTGCGACGGAGAGCACATACTGGGCTATAAAACGTTTGTCCGATTTCACCGAACCGTGCGGCCAGGAAAATAGTGGTATGACGTGTGTTTGTCACTCGTGCCAAAACTGAAACGTGAACGCGTGGAAACCTTTGTCATTTCATGTTGGTCGCTTTTTTCGAGTAGTAAAACATTGATTTCGAGTCTAAAACAATAAACAATTGGCGTCCATACTGCACACAGCTGCTGTCGCTAGCTTCGAATGCGCTCGGAACGTGCTCAGAGATTGTCCCCGGAATACGCTACCCACACAAATAGAAAAGCCGGCTCACTTTTTCGAAATACAGCCCATGGCTTTAATTGCTCGTCCAGCAGACTTCAGCTCGAATGTTTTATTTTTATTTTTAAGAGTAAATTAATGGAGTTGAACCAAACATATACAGAAATACATAAAAACTATAGATACATTGTTTAAATGGATGCATTACTTCAAGATCTTTGACGACCGATTACTAATATTTAGCGTAGGAGTTTGCTGGGATCTGGGCTCATTTGCAATATATTAATCATTGTATCTGCTAGCTAATGGTTTTTCCGTTGATAGATCATGAGTTGATAGCTCGGAAACTATAGGGAGCTTCTCTTTGATATCAAGCGCGTCTTTCAATAATATTATTGTGATCGTCGCTCGGTCCAAGGAGTACGGAGTGGGTTGTGCGTTTAGCGCGGCATGGGATTCGGCGTCGAAACTCTAAAGGGACGGCCGACTGATGGATGGTGCATCGGAGATGACAGCTGGATGAGCTACAGTCAGAGATCACTGTAATTGTTTGCAGTGGGATGTCGGAGGAGGCAGCAGAGATATCCGGTTAATCAAACAAATCAAACGATACAAAATAATATACCTGTTGGTTTTTTCTCGTGGCCTGGCAGTGCGGTTTGTGTCAGCCGATTTTGAACATTTTGATAGTGGGCTAGCTTGCCACATTATGGACCAGTCTGAGTTTACAGGTGTCAAAGGTAGATTATGTGTTTTTTGTCATTGCGTCTGCTTGTACATGAGAGCATAAATGTTTCCCGAGTCTTAAAAAACGCACACAATGGCACGAAGAAACGGAGCTGTGGCAACCTGAGAAAGAAGTAGACGATGATAGATGAGTCGAGAAAATACAGCCCTTAGTGCAACTATCTTTTATACTAGTAGAGCAGAGACGAAACCCGGCGAATTAAATTGAAGTCTCGCTTGAGTATATTTATCTCTTGAGTAAAGAACGTAGGAAAGAGGGTGGGGATCATGGGGATGGTCTATTGATACAGAGCGAGAGAGAGAGAGAGAGAGAGAAGTTGGTTGGAATAATGAGCAAGAGATTAATGACTGTGCAGCGATCTCATTTTAATGTACTCGTGTTGTACTTTTTCCGTCCGCGCTTCCCAGATCAGTCCTCTCTGGAGTTGATACAGACGATGTACACACGAAATGCAACGCAGATAGCACAGGCTCACCAGCAACTCACATGTTTAGAACTCGACTGGACATTCAGAATGCTAGTGCTCCCTTTAAGGTTTCTCCGCTTTGAAATCATAATCGCCCAAATTCGAAACTAAATCACGTAAAACTTTTTTGCGCAAACTAATTTGCAAGTCTTGAAATGACGTAGGACATAGTAATTAATCAAATTTGTTAATGATTTAGTGTAACGACATGCATAAAATTATTCGCGGAGAGTTTGACTCTAATACTTGATCAACCTTCGCTTGTCAAATTCCAGTTCTATCACACACATGGACCTAAGCGGTTATTTTCAAATCGAAGTCACCAGCTGCCCCCCCCCCCTTTCCACAACTGCGTGTGGCGCGGATGGCCCGCAGACCATCCATTAGCTGCTGTCTTGGGCGAGTCAAAGCAGGGCTGCCCGTCCCGTCCCGTCTCTTCCCTTCCCTTCGCTCACACATTGTGAACTGTGAGTCGCAAGTGACAGACAGCCTAATGGACCGATGGCCTCGACGCACTTCGATGACACGTCAAGACTCACATATGACACTCTATGGTGTCTTCCTCGTGTCTCCCATTCCTCGTCTTGCCACGCCACGCCATGCAATTAATGGAATTTACTTTGGCTCAGACATGACATCTAGAAAATGACGTGAGGCCGCCGTTGGGAATACCGAGGTGGTATCGCGCTGAGGGTTTATTCGCTTTGTCCTCGGGTGGTCCCGGGTTCGATTCTGCTCGTCGGTTATCGTAGTAGGAAAAAAACTTGTCTCGTTAGATTAATTGGTGAATTGCGGTTGCACTGCAGCGAATCCGGGCTCGAATACTGATCGAAGAAGTTTTTTGTATGCTCAAAATTTGACATCTTCACCTTCAAAGTGGATAACTCTAGCTCTAGCATAAAAAGATGAATCTCAATGTTGCGGACAATAATTCACTACCGCTATACACGGCCGTCTCCGTACCATATCTCGAACCCTCGCTAAACGATATACCCTTGCAGCTCGGGTCCTCGTGTCTAAAATGAAAATAAATACCCAAAGCTAAAAAACAATTAATAGAATGTAGTGCTACCGTACGCGACTGTACTTGCTACTAAAGGTTTTTCTACTGCACTCGCCACAGTGAAGACGCCATGCTCATAGACCGGATCAGCCGTGGTAAAATGGGTATAAGATGTGAAACATGTAATTTTTCTATGACAGATTACGTCTGTACCATTGAATATAGATAGTGATTGTTTCCAAGGAAGTTGTAGGTACAAGAATGAACTAGATGTCATCACAGGGCATTTTTACATTTACACCTAAATGTGGCCCTAAACGTACTGATTAATGCTGAATTCGGCCATATCTGGCCAAGTTTGGATAAATGCAAAAGGAAAATAAAACAAAAAACTTGAAATTGCTTTGATGAGACCTAGTTTTTTCTTGTACCTACAATTTCCTCGCTCGCTATCGTATTCTATACCTTCAACGGTATACTATTTAACAATTACGCGTATCTCATTTTATACCCACGCTGAACGTGTAGAACTAAGAAATGCGTGACGCTACAATCTGTCTGATTGTGCGTGCTGAAAGTCCGTGCGTCTTCCGTGGCCGGTGTTATTCTGTGTGACTGCGATGTGATGGATCTGTAGGTGTGACAGATGCGAGCATGATGGGCACACGCCAATTCGAGCGGCTTCTGGGAGGTAGCTGCATTGACACTGCGTCACTGTCGACACTTTCAAAGACAGTATAATAGAACGAAGGAGCTACAAGGCTGTGGCTTTCCTGTACAAGCCAAACACAATAATCGTCCGGACAATATAAACACAGAAATATGTCTTGGCGAATAAAATAAGACGACGTTTTATGTTAACCAATAAAACATTTACCTTCACATAGTTACTGTCTGTAATTTATTGCGCGGATAGCATTCGACGTGAAACGTGGGGGGGAAGTGATTGCAAAATGCGTTTATCGTCGCTTACCTAACTCGAATTATTTACGAATCATGCATCATTTTTATTAAAAACGTATCGGTAGAAATAACTTTGCATCCTTATTTTCCGGCCAGCCTCGCACTTCTGTGAGTTCCACAATTTCTTGGCTGCACATTTCTGTAAAAATAAGATCGCGTAAACATCTCGACGCCTTGATCTGACGATTCCTGAGCGTCCGTCCAACAATACTGTAAACACACTCCGAATTCGGATCTGTCGTAGCGACGTCGGCGGCGTCGCTTATTTCGGGCGCGTAGACGCCGGTCTGTTTGGTGAGAGCGTCGCGGCGACATTTTGCCCGCGCCGCTCGCCTGCCCGCTAAGTAGGTGAATTGAGTGAATTGAGTGAATTGAGTGAATTGAGTGCCGGCTGGCTGGCCCGCGCACCACCAGCTCGGGCGACGAGTGAAATAAAACAAGTAGACCGATAAACAAACGCGTGGATTGAGATTTTCCTAGTTTCAACGTAAACACGACATAGTGACATGAATCTTGTCATAACAGACTGCATCCTCGCCGTCGGAAATGTGTGTCTTTGACATCGCTATAAATGGCACCGGTTTATAAATAGTTTCAAAGTAATCGTCGTCTTCTTTGTCACTTTTACACACAAGTCGAGTAGTGTAATTCTTTGTGTTCAAAAAAACTGACGTACAAACTGAGTTTGAATGCTTAGAAGTCCGTTACAACTTTCCCAAAAGTTTTAGCGGACTTCTTTTCGAAAGTTTTATAGCGAATTCGACTGGCAACACTGTTACGCAGTGCGCACTGAGTACACTCTGAGAAAGAGACAGCGGTTATTGTATCTTGGTAAATAGTAACTGTCTCTTTATCTCACAGTGCACCGGTGCATACTGGTGCATGCTAGTTGAAAACGTCGTTAGTGGATTTCTTTCGTAAAGTTTCAGCGGATTCCTCAGCATTCATTTCAAAGTTGAAATCCATTTTAAATCAGTTTAACTCAGTGCTAAGATTATGAGATAGACAGAAGCCTACATATGTTATTTGTGTTGTATTTGTTTCAGAGGGGCTAACTCCACGGAATGGACTCATCCCCGTCGCCGAACGACATCCCCTCTCCCTCGACTCTGGGTAGACTGATCGCTTCGTACGTGCAACAGTAAGCAAAAACATTGTCATATTTTCACCCCCAATAGGTGCGCTTTCAGCCTATTTCAGCTGAAATCTAAATTAGCTGACATTCCGCTCGTGCTTTCCCACAGCACACATTCAACAGTATATTTGTGCACGCATTTTAATCAGTGTCCCCATGCTGAAACCTGTTGCGTCGAGCCGTCGGGCGTCGGGACGCTTATAAATCAGCGTCGTTTTGTCGTCTCTCGACTAACATCATGTTGATACGTCAAGGGGACAAACCATGTCGCCTCGGGGGGGTTGGGGCTGGATAAAACGTCGATAAAACCGTGATAAAAAACGCTGCGAGAGTCGCTTGCCGGGTTGGAATGCCATGAGCGGGAGGGCAAGGGAAGCGTCGGCGTTGGTTTTCTAGACCCCATGCTTGCGTCGGCTCGCCGCTCGAATGGGGGAGACGACACGACGCCGATGTCAAACGACATTGCCGGTTGACCGACGGAAGGGGGGGAAATGCCGACGCGACAACAATGCACTTGACTCATAGCCCGGCAAAACTGTTTTCACCGAACGACTTGGCATGCTGGATAGATCAGTCGTGAGATCACGGCAGTTAAGCAACATTGCGGTGGGTGGCAGAGGCTGGATGGATGACCATTTATCCGAGATTTTTTAAGCGAGAACTTGGTCTTCAGTTCTCACCTTGCCTTGCCACTCGCCTTGCCTCTTGCCTATCAACCTTTTGACAGGACTTTTTAGTGAAGGAATCTGCACTATTCGATATGTAACGTCCTTCGGTAGGGACGTAAATTGGTGGTCCCCTTGATGTATTTCGACATGAGGAGGCTACGAGCCGACAACGAGTTTTCCCTCTTCCCTGTTAGGTTCATCATCGCCCTCATTGTCCCCCTATCATTCACCGACGCCACTCGAGCAGGTACTCAGAGCGTGTCGAGTGCGTCGTTAAACACCAGATAATCGAAAAAGAAACTGTTTTCCTTTTCGCGCTCCACTACCTCACGTCGAAGCAGGGAAACAAACGTGGTCTCAGGTTAGACACTTTTTATCCATAAATTGTATGTCATTAGCGCGACCACAATCGCGGTGGTTATGATGTCAATTTTCTGTAAAAACGTTCAAAACGTCTACGTTACGAAATAACGAATCTCCGCGAGAGAGATAATAACAAGTCTGCGTAAATATATAATTATACGTGAAAATGCGTTTACTTACTATATTGAGGTAAGTTCCGTGACACGTTTCAACGTTTCGTTTTCATGCAAGCCATCATTAAAATACGGGCTTCGCCGTTTATGCCGTGGCACCTCTGTGTACTAATTATAACCCTGTTAGACCATATTCTTTGCACGATATTGTTAATAAGGTTATAATAACTATTCTCGCTAACGGTTGGAGGGAAATGCCAGTGCGTAGGTGGATCGAAGATTAATTACTTTGCCTATTTACCGTGGAAGATAAACGTTGGTATATTTCGCTGATAGATTCTTACTAGACGCTCGAATGAGTTCCAATCAAAGTGTGCCAAAAGATTTTTGTGGTACATTCGTTTTTTATGAAAGTTACACTCACAAACGATAGCTGATCTTTGAGGTTAAATAACCGTCATTTTTGTGTAGTTTTACGAAGAAAATGCAGCGCTCATGGTAAGACAGATGCTGAGATGTTTGTTTCTTTTTTTGTGAAAGTTAGACTCATATCAGAAACGATTGTTGATCTTGAGGTTAATGAAACGTCATTTTCGTCTCATTTTACGAAGAAAATGGTGCTTTACGTTTAATCTTCCCATATCTCTAGACAACAGGTTCTGATCCGTGCTGGCTCTGCAGGTTTGCGATGGTCGGACTCGGACAGTTAGAGTGTCGTGATTGTTACGAAATGATACGCCGTACGGTGCGGTTAATAATGTTAGAAAATGTCGGAATATCGGGACGTGCGATTTCGGCGTCACGATGCAAGCGCCCCTGCACGAGGGGGCCGAAAGGGGCGTGATCGGGATCCTCTGACAACTTGTAACAACTCATGTTTTAGATTTGTACAGTTTCACCTGGCCAGTTTTTCTGTTCCACCGTGCAGAATAACGTTCATCGCCGCACGGCACTGCATGGCAGAGATGTGTGTAACGCTATTGAATATGAATTCTCGGTCTTATCGCAGTGCCCGTACCTAGCTATTATAAGGTATTAATCATCCTGATGTCAACGAGAGGATGGTTGGCTGGCTGGCTGGCAGGCAGGCTCTACCCCCTCTCTTTCTACTTCTATCTATACACTATTCTGCTTTGGCCACTATTTCTCCAATTTTCTTGTCTCTTTATCTTTGTTTTGCCATGTAGGTACCTCATGTACATTCGAGACCAAAATCTGTGGTAGTTTGACCAGTGCCAGCCCACATGTGCTTGCGAGCAGAATGACGGCCCGGGATTTTTCTCAAGAGTATTGGAGACGGGGTACTTTGCAAGAGAGTGGATGAGTCCCAGTGCGGTGTGAATTCAGATAGGCAACACGCGTAGGTTCGTGGAGTCACAGTCAGCACATTAATTGTCCAATATGTTAACAATGTGTTTTCTCAGGTTGTACGATTCGTTCGCCGCAGCCGCCGCCGTTTCTCCTCCACTATATCTCGTTGTGAAAGCCATTAAAAAATCACATAATTTCGTGACCTGCGGATGTTATGGTATTATTCTACCGGGCTGCTCTTTAGTGCGAGAGAACGAGAGATAGGCGACAGCGGATGGGCGCGAGGAAGATGGGAATAGATGAAAATGGGAGTGGTCGATGTCCAGTGGAGAACCTTTTTTTTATAAAACAAAGGATGATCGGAAAATAGGAAGGTATATACCTATTTTAATGGGATCCAAAACCATATACCGCTTCACACTTATTTATAATTTCGAATGGGTATATCGAGGACGCGAAAACAATTCTGATCTTCCGTTTGATTACTCCGAGTTTATATCACAGAAATAATTGAGGTGTATAATTAATTGGCTCATTAATCTCGCAAACATGCTCCGTCACACTGGATTTACAACTCGGAATAGTTCGTGCACTCTTAAGTACTTATTATGGTTGATAATTGCGTGAACCTTGACCCGTGGGGCCCAAATATTTTGGTCTCAATAAGACAGCTAGTCACTGCAGTTATCGCTGTGAGTGGTGTATGCATGGTGTATTATGATTTGCCTCAAAGGCAGGCGCATCATTCGATTAACAAGCCCACTCCATCATAGCACGGTCCGGCGCATATCTGAAATCCACGACAGTTTAGCGGCTAATTAATTGCCAGCCTGCGAATATTAATTAATACTTGCCTGAGCTTCGAGCTCCATCATTTACCATATGCAATGATCACTTACGTTAAATATTACCACAACTATTCACTGTAGGACCTGTCTCTTCGTCGATCTCTATAGTCCATGTCTTATCAAGAAGGCACTAAAGGCCGCTCTCCCGATTTCTGATTGTCTCCCATAACATCACTATAATCGATTAATCGCCCGTCCAAATTATCAGTAACTAGTTCGAGCAAAACTATCGTAGACAAACTGATTTTATTTTCGTCCTATCGATTTAAAGGGCTGAGCGTAGTTCAGGCTAGTCCTGATAATGAGGACGGGTGATGGAACGATTAAAGTCATGTATAGGGAAGGGGGGAATCTGAAAGAGGGAGGGGAGCACCATTTAGTGTATACCTGATTGGGCATGGACTATAGAACCGGGCATTTTATCCACGTTCGAGTTTTCTGTTATAAGCCCATAGAACTGAAAATATTTAGCCGCCTTCACATATTTCTCCGAAAAATGCACAATGCGTAATTTTGTTCCGATCGATCAGTCGAAATATTTCCGCTTCGCATTGTCCTGCTCAGGAAACAATGCTCGTGGATGCTGGCTGGACCAGGAGCTTGTGAAAAAATACTAGCAAATCCTTGTTGCTCTTTACTCGTGAGACAATATACAATCTTGGGCTTTGTGCAAAGCGGCTTTGTTTAGACTCCGGTTCATGGTTCATCACTTTCCATGGCGTTTCCATTTTCAGCACATTTTTCAAACATCGCTATTTTGTGGTGCCGATTGGTTGCAACGTTGATTCACGAGATAGCAATGGACGCTGAACCGAACGAATTAAGACGGGGGCGTGCAATTGTGGACGTATAAGCATGTATTCGAATTGTTGTCTGTCCCCGTGACAGCAGCTGCTGTAGCAACACCTCTCATAGTTCATGTTGGAATATGTAACTTAAAGACGCTCTGTACGTTGGCAATGGTGTGCTTCCTGAGCTGAGACTAAAATTGAAAATTTGTTTTCGGATCACAAAAAGTCTGGGATTGCATTTTGAACGCTTTTAAAAAAGAGTACTTATTTTAAACGATGAAGGCGTTACTCAGTCGTAAGCAGATGCAAGCTAAAACACCTAGTCCCACCTACTAGCTCTCGCCCATATCACCATCACACAATGCACGAAAATGAGGTGTCATGCGTTGTTAATTGGATATCTCTGATCCACTCAACCTTGGGACCATCCAGTTACTCCAATCGTTTTCTTACATACACACATTGTTTCGGCGATAGCGTGGCTTCTTTTTCCTACATCGGACGTTACCTCCTCTCGCAACGTACACGGCGTATTGTAGGCAAAATAGTGTCTGGTTTGTTATCGCGTTGATGTTTCAATCCCGCGGCGCTGGCCGGACAATTAAGCGTGGCCGAGCAAAACATCAAGCGGACAAATCCAATCAAATGGCTGTACAGAGTACAGGGTGCCAAGAAACGGCAGTGTGACCATACGGATAGTTGTTTCAACGGCACGTGAAACAACACGTGAAACAACTCAGGTCCGCGGATCCATCGAAGGGTTGGCCCAGACACGCTACATTCCCAAACCCGTGAAGGCCCTCGTCTGGTGAAAGGTCATGCAGAAAACCTTACCAAGATAGCGCCATTTCAACGACTTGAACTTATTTCAGGGCTGCAAGGAAAATCCGATTTCATGACGAATTCTCTTATTAATTGCCCGGGTATGGAATCATACGGGTACGGGGCCATACTCCAACCATATCAAACGTATTGAAAACTTACAAAAAAACTGATTATAAACTGGGGTTGAATTCTAAGAAATTTACTTCAACTTCCCAACGTTCCGTAAAGTTAGCTCCTTACATCTTCAGGGATAAATCGCAATCTACGAAACTTTGGGAAGTTGCAGTGGATTTCTTCGAATTCGAACGCAGTTTATAAACATTTTTTTTAAGTGCCAAGTTTAGGAGACAGACATGAGTCTAGAGCATTGAAACTGTTTGTGGTTACATCCAATCGAATCTAGTTGGTGTTGCCTCGATTTCATCGACGGGTTTCATTCGTCCTTGCCTCGCCTTGGGATGTCTCCGTCCCTACAGGTTCATGTACTCGCTGGCTGGTTGATCGTGTCGAAATTCGCCGTCAGGTGTTTGTGGACGCTCTGCGGAGGCACTACCTCGTTAGATGTAACGCCTTTGTCCCTCACCCTGTAGTCCACATAGAAAATCTCTCCTGTCATCAGGAATTTCCATTAACACTCGACCCTCTCGCTGGGTTCCTTCAATCACCCGGCGAGGCAGGCGACTTCACGCTCCAGCACCAACACGGCGAGGCGGCATCTCCCCGTCATCGACATCGTCATCGTCATCGTCCGAAGAAAAGCAACTCCAATTCCTTGGAAACAACAATCTTCATCCGAGAAATACACTAGAAGCCTTCGACGTCGTCTTTTTGCTTCGACATCCATCCTCTTTTACTTTTTACCAAAAAAAGCCAAGTTTCCTTTTTTCATTGTCTCTTTTGGCTCGTTTTTCTAAGTCTCCTTAGCCTATTGTCTCGCAACTTCATTCTCATGGAATGAGATGGGTCGAAAAACTCTTTGGCGACTTGCAGACGGCATTGCCATCAATTCAAAAGACTCGTTCCGTCGACGCTCGATGGACCAATGATCTATCTAAAGGACCGTAACTGATATCTACTAATAAATTAAGAAACATCAGCTGCGGACTTTTTTGTCTTTGATGCGCGTTAAAAACGCATTAGTACTCAGAAATTGTGTTGCTATTCTGAGAATAATGCACGGTGATTTTACATAAGTCATTCTTGGAGTTTTCACAAGGAATCTCCATGATGACAAGCATTAATCGCGAACAGTATATTAAGTAGGCGATTTACATGATTAGTCCATAAGGCGATAGGTCATATCACCCCCCCCAAAATGGAGGAATGAGGTTACACCCCCAAAATGGCTAACTAGTGGCCTATTCGTACCGTGTTAAGCAGCAAAGCGCATAGAGTGTATGTCTTGAAAAACAAATGATTTTAATCTACATTATCAATTTTAATTTTATATCTTTCAACTATAAGGCTCGATTTAAGTATTTTTTCAACATTGAGATAAGAGATAATTCCTATAGAAACAAATTGACTTCTTTGCCTTCTGCAATTGGTGGTTGCAATGAAATTTAACGCAACTCCCACTTTAGCGCGTAGTTAAGAAAGCGGTGGAACTGAGTCTAAGTGAGTATAAATAGATAAAAAGTGAACCTGGAATCAACGTAGGTACCAGAGACAATGCAGTAATGCGGTGCCCCCACATCAACGACGGGCCTCGTTAGGAAAAGTTCCATTTGCCCTCTCCACTCACACATTTTCAATCTTCAAATTCGATTGACAGCTAAGCGTTTGGCTAATTTATTCCCGACCCTCGATCAAAAGCATTTACCTTCGATCTTGCGTCCACTCGTCACAGCTTATTTCTCACACCTTGGTACCGGTACCTATATACCGATCAGAGTAGCTCTTTCCATTCTGTACGTGAGCCGCGCTTGGCCCAATCTGCTTCTCTTAATCGACACCGCGGCCAGTGATGACTTGTATTCTACAAGGTGTGACAGATGAAGGAACAGTGACGCCTTAAAGATGCCGCTTGCCTGCCAACGGCCACACTGCTCATAGCCCCTGCTACTGGACTTCACGGGAAACTCTGTGGAAACGCCGAATTCCTCGCTTAAAACCTCCGGGGAAAAACCGAGACACAATTCCCTAGTGACAAAGTAAAAAATCTATAAGATAATTTGTAATTTATATGCATGGTTTTTCAGATATCGCGAACGGAATTTGCAGAAGGGATCTATGTTTTGGTAAAGATGATTGGTTCTTAAGGTTGTGTAATGACTTGCATTTTGTCAGGTTCTATTCGTTAAGGTCCTGTTCTGTATCTTTCACATTCTATCTGAACTTCTGTGTGTGTATGTGTGTGTCTATATGTGTGTTGTCTGCCGCGTCAAATATAAGCATCATCAGCATTCAGCTTCCTCGGAATCTTTTCACAAAGTGGACACTCGTTTTCTACAAAGGATTACACATGTTCACATTTTCACACATTTCGACTTTTCCAATTTTATTCGCACGGACATCTTCTACAATACGAACTAGAATCGAAAATGCGGTAGTTCTCGCGTCAACACCAGGTGCCCTTACATTTGGTGGAAACACAATTCGGCGGGGTTCAATGTTCAGCGATCGCGTGGTTCAATGACGTGAACTGATAGCAAGCTTGTCCTCATCAGTGGTCATCTTTCCTCCTAATGCCTTTCATCTGCATCTGAGACGCGACTTTGATTCACGCGGCGGTGTCTTTTCATCGGCGCTCCATCGACCACTTTTCTTTGGAGGTGCGAGCTTCTGAAGATAAAACAATTAGGAGAACACGTTTTTTCTCATTCTCGCTACTCTGTCAATTGATATTCATCTTGACACGCCACGAATGTACCTTCAACAGATTTTCACTCAGCGAAAACTAGATCCCATCGAAAATGACCATCTCTTTTTCCCAATCGACTTTCAGTAAGTACCATCCCATACACTCACAATATTACAGTACCTAGTCAGTACTTCGGAAGAGAAGTAAATTCTTGTGTGACGGATATTTTCGTTAGACGGCGTTACTGAACGTTGGCTAGAAGGAAAATGTTTGACTTTTCCATCGACGTTTTGCCTCTGTCATTATTCTCATTTATCTTTGTTTGCCCCCGCGCGCTGGGTTTGCTTATTACTTGCTTGCTTGCAGGCAGGCAGGCAGGCAGGCAGGCAGGCATGCAGGCAGCGCTCGCTCGCTCGCTCGCGTTTAGCAGCTAGCAGCCAGCTTACACATGGTTTGTCACTGAGACTAATTGGTGCTCACTCGTCGTAAACGCGTGTTTATTTGTTGGCGCGACGCCACGCGTCTAAACAGCCTCGCGTCGCGTCGCGCCGTCGGGTTTCGGTGACGCTGCACGCCGAACGTTGCCCGACGCCCTCCTGGTTCCATGCCGCGACACACATGGCGTCGGCCCACGGCACGCCACGGCACGGCACGGCACGGTGACCGTATGGTCCTATAGGTCGACACATGCGATCGTTATACCATGGTGTCTATATTGGCCCAGGAGGAGAAACTACAGGCTAGCGATGTGAGCGCGAATCTGATCCAGAAAAGCTTGTTTGGTGGCCATATATACTAGCATACAGCCCTCAAAAGTAGTCACGTGTCATTGGTGCCCCTACAAGTTGTTTGTTGGTAAATATGGCCGTAAAACGAGTTTTCTGGTTCAGATTTTCCAGGTCATATCGCTAACGTCGGTTTAATGTCAATGTATAGGATCCACGGGCACACCATGTAGCATACAGATTCCCTGGAGTTGCAGCTACAGTCGCGGCACTGTAACAATTATTCTGGCTTGGAGAATCGTGCTTGGCAGCCATATTCACCTGCATGTACAGCTGTCGGAAGGTTCCATGAAGTTAAAGAGGTGGAACGTTTGTAGTTATCAGTTGACACAGTGTATCTCAGATCCAGTGACCCATCCCTCGAGTCGGCAGCCTCTCCCCCCCCCTCCCCCTCCCCCTCCCCAAAGCCACAGGCAGCCACCGCCTAGAGCATTAACACAGGAGTGAACATGGTCTCGTCAGAGACATGCAGTCGTAAAAACAACATTTACAGGGGGGGGGGGGCAGGGTTCAACCCCCATCCTATTCCTAGTTTCGACACGGTTATTTATCAGTGGACACATGGCTTCTCACTCATTGGCGTAGAGCCTGTCAATTTATTTGTCCAATATGTAACACGAAAATATCATTGCTATTATGCATAGATATTCGAATTATCTATTCAGATTATCTTCAAACAACCGAGAGACAGTTACAATGCTACATTATAAAATCGTAAAGGAGGCACTGGCTCTCTGCTGCCTCCTCCCCCCACTTCATATCACCATACGTTATTTCCTTGTCGTCGCCACCATCGACTTGCTCAGCCCATCCTACAGGAAGAGAAAAAGGGACAGCGAAACCATTCATTTTTTCTGGGAAGACCACACGACACACTGTTATGTTTTGTGAGCACTGTGAAGTAACGTACAAATTAACCTACCAAGTAATGCTGAGTGGAATGTTTAATTTTATGTACAGGGCAAGTTTCAAAGTACAAAGTATTCTTCTAGTCACTAGCTCAACGGTTAAGGCGGCTGCACCGGCAATGCAGAGGGTCCGAGTTCTAATCTCGACCGAGGAACAATTTTAGTTAGCTCTAAAATGCTGACAACGAAGCTAGTGATAGCATAGGGGGTGCGGGTCTATCTGCCAACTGAAGGGATGTTCGCCATAAGTGTAGTGTGGCGCAATCTGCACGTTGCACATTTGGTGTGGTCTCGGGCGTCGTTTGTCACCTTCTCTGACGGCGTCGTCTCGGCTGCATGAGAAGCGTTCCACGCACTAATAAACGTTCATACCGAATACTCGTGTGACCGCCACATTTAAAGTTGAAATTTTCAACATTGCCAATGTCTTTTAAGTCTTCAGAAATCAATCTTCGTCAGCGTGTTCATGCTTGTGTGCAGGAAAGGTTCAGATTTAATTTTATCTTTTCTAGAGTAAGGAGTAAATTATAGGTATCGTCGAGTATAATTTGGATATTTAAATTGTGGCATACATTGCGTAGGAGTATGCCAGTCAGGCCATTTCTTGGTTTAAATTTACCTGTGTCACTGCCTGCATAAACGAGAATACTGAATTAAGTTATTAATATGGTTAAACTATAAAACGTTTTAGATTGCAATGCTTTATGCTAATACGAGAATTAAAATTGAGTGTATGCTAATTTTCTGCTACAGAAATCGGCCCATCGTGTTGTTTGACTTTCAAAAAAGTCTGCATGTTTACAAAGCCAACGATATTTGACCCAGGGGACGTAATTTACCAAATGGTAATAATCTTCCCAATCATTATACTTTCGCGTAATTGTGGGTGGGTACAGTGGTGATTAAATGTGCTCGGTCTTTATCTGATGAGCCAGCCAGTCCTGGGCTGTGCTGTAGGTACTCTGCGCTGTTGTGTGCAAACTCAAACATCATGTGCTCTACGAGAAGGGCTTTTTGGGGAGACAGCTCACGACTTCATTAGCGAGAATGAGGTCCCATGTATGTGAGGATGATAATACGCCAGCCACGATAATTGTAACACAATGGGACTAATTACGATCTCCCTACATTATAACATGAACCCATCATCATCAAAATTAAATGTATGATAATACTATAAGCCACGCACAGTGAGTGCAGAAAGGTTACACTGGAAAGTTTGACGACAGGGTAGAAACTCAATCGAAATAAAACAACGTATTTTGGCGTGGCTGCAGATTTCGGTTGTTAAAATCTCTTCGGTGCGTGCCACGAGAAAGCTCTGGACGCAAAAGATGGAGAATTTCACTCTCTAAATAAGGGTTGCAACAAAAGATCGACTACTCTACCCTTAAAGACATTATCGAGACGCCTTATCGATTGTTCCCAGGGCCAATAATGGCCAGCGCCAGTTAATCAGGCCCGTTCTATTCAATTTCGAGTTCGATATCGTGTCACGCTAGTCCATTACAGGCGACGACATTGTTCCCGATCTCACCCTCGATTCTCAAACCTCTTTCCACCCCGGCCAAGCCCAGCCCAGCACGTACATACAAACAATCCCGACAACGCGCCCTGGCGTAGAAACAACGAGAATGCTTGCAACGAAATTCGATGCGGATAGCTGCAAAACGGGCTCGGAAAATGATTTAGGAAATGAGCAATGTTTAAAAAATTAACATCTGTAGTGAGATAACTGCGATTTATTTTTTTGTATTTTTCTTTGCAATACCTATAACCAGTGTAATTGGTAGATAAATCGGGTATAATGGTTGATTGATATTGTTGTTCAGCTCTTATATTGTAACAGCCGCTCGTTCGAAATGGAAAAGGTTTTCAGCTTCAATCGCCACATCAAAATCAGTGTCAAGATCAGCGTCAGCAGAGGGATTGAGATGCCTTCATGACTTTTCTTCGGACAACTATGTGGTCGCATTTGCCAGCTTTTAGGGCATTGACGGAGAAAGGGAGGGCACTGACGGAGAAAGAGAGGGCACTGACGGAGAATCAGAGAGCACTGATGGAGAATCAGAGGGCACTGACGGAGCATCAGAGAGCACTGATGGAGCATCAGAGGGCACTGACGGAGAATCAGATAGCACTGATGGAGAAGCAGAAGGCACTGACGGAGAAAGAGAGGGCACTGATGGAGAATCAGAGGGCACTGACGGAGCATCAGAGAGCACTGATGGAGCATCAGAGGGCACTGACGGAGAAGCAGAGGGCACTGACGGAGAAAGAGAGGGCACTGATGGAGAATCAGAGGGCACTGACGGAGAAAGAGAGGGCACTGATAGAGAATCAGAGGGCACTGACGGAGCATCAGAGAGCACTGATGGAGCATCAGAGGGCACTGACGGAGAATCAGAGAGCACTGATGGAGAAGCAGAGGGCACTGACGGAGCATCAGAGAGCACTGATGGAGCATCAGAGGGCACTGACGGAGAATCAGAGAGCACTGATGGAGAAGCAGAGGGCACTGACGGAG
>QKMV01000151.1:0-29805 GCA_003287335.1 Lednia tumana
ATAAAAATAATAATTAGTATGTTAGTTTTATACAAATTGTGAAATCATTGCGAATCTCAAGTTGCAGTTAAAATGTATACTTTTTTTAGGACAGAAACGCGGTACACTCTAAATCTGATTTAGTGGTCCCCACCCAAAAGCTGTGTAAAAATTTACTCTCAGCTCTTAATAAGACGAACGCTCATTGTCTGCACAAGAGGAACTATAGGAAGTCTGATATGGAGTGAAATGCACTCATTCGGATTGAGAGAGTAGTGATCGCGATGCAAATCCTCATTAAAAACGTCCAACAACACGTATGGAACAACTTCCTTCTGCCCATTACATAATATTAATCAATAAACGTATAGCTAGCTATAAGCTGATAAAAAAAACAGTTATTATTAACCTGGTTGACATAATGTTCGATTGATACGACGTCGTAAAAGCAAATAATAATCTCCCGTGATTAAAGTTTGGCTTGCACTTCATAGTGTAATATGGTTGATTTCACCAAGGCCCGATAAACTTTTGCAATGAAAATAACGACGTGGCAATACAAAATCAAATGCGTGAATATAAAAAATTGATTTACGACGTTGGTGAAACCCGCCATAGAAAAATTAGCCATCAGCACAACAGTTCGGTTGCGTTGATGACGGATTGAAGTTCTACCCAAGGGAAGGACACGTTCGAGAAGACACGTTCCGAAAGTACACCCATTTTCGCGACTCTACAATAAATAGCTGAATTCATTCAGATTAATAAGCATAATTTTCTCCTTGGAACGTTAGGTGGGGTTCTGAGTCTCTAAAAAAATTATTGCCCGCCAAACTAATTCAGTAACCTAGGATTAAATCTTCCCATGTGAAGGATGAACCCAGTAGGATTATGTCGCACGAAATACAAAAACGGCCGATCGAATTTCAGTCTCGGCAAATTCTCATCCTGTTCCGGCTCCCTAGCTTGTCGCGGCCGCAACGCCAACGGCATCTTATACACGCTCTCCTCGACCAAATCCTCGAACCCATTCGGTTCCTGACTCATGTCTATCCTCGCCTGCCTCGGCCTCAGCGCCAGCGGTACATTTTCCAAATTCTCCGCCTCGTTACTGGCATCACCCTCCCTTCCCGATCTCTGCGGCGTTCCCGGATAGATCTCCACATGATGCTTAGAGCTGACCACTTCCTCCCCACACGTGCTGAACGTGTTGACCTGGACGATATCGGATACGTGCAGGTCGTTAGAGGATCCGCTAAGACCCTTGAGATCTGCATTCGACGGATCGAATAAGTCGTTAAGACCCATCGTCTGAAGTGATCGAGTTACATTCAATTGCGACCGATGCGAAAATCTAGGTATTTGAACTTCGAGGCCAGTTCGCGACAAAAGGCTTCTGAGGAGTTTCGACCATGCGCCTTCGGTGTACAGAGACTTAAAGAGACGGTCTTCTAGAAGCGGTAGTCCATCTCCTGGGGCGAGTTGACCTTGTTGACCTGGGAGCACGAGGAGGGTGCTGATGGCCGAGTCGTGGCCTCCCAGGGAGATGACGGTGGCGTCCAGTCCGGGCTCATAGCCTGCCATGAAGCCGGAACGGTAGACGACGGCAGGGATCGGAACGAGGCGACGGTGCCGGCTGGCTGGGAGGACGGTGAAGTACATCTCGCCGTCGCGGCCTTCGGAGGAGGCGCTGCTGCAGTCCGTCTGGAAGGAATTGCAACATATTTTTTTAAATATTTTAGACACCCGTTTTTTCCCTAAGCTTTGTACTAGTTTCGAAAAATCTGAATCACAAACTGACCACTGGGTATTGCATGCTAATTATTAGGGCTTCACCTTAAAGCCCGTTGTTGAATGAGCATAACGTGCATTGCAAAACTTATTTTCAAGATTTCTCTTTGCAAGTCGCTTACGTGTTTTCAAGAAAAGGAAGCAAAAATACCACAAACACGCGATTTTCAAGAAACAAACTGAACGGATTGTGATCAAAATGTCTAGCAATTCAAAGTTAAAATCACGTTAATATACCATGCAAGTTTTAATTACGAAGCCGTTTGGCATACAGACCGCAATGAAATAGTGGAAAAAGTCGATTAAATTAGCAAAATTTGACAGAGAAGAGAATTTCAGGAAAATTTTCATGTTTTGTCTTCAAAAAAATAGAATATCCAAGTTCAAATATTTAGAAGGTTTCCTGAAAGTTTCATTGCAATCGGTGCAGGCGTTTGGCGTGCATATTACGAACAAACACGAAAAAATCACAAAATACTTTTTTCTATGGTATATAGTCAACTGAAGTCTTTGCTCCGCTCGCTTCGCTCACCCGAAATTCGCTAAAACTTCCCCGACGTTTCGTAAACTATGTTGTCTACGTCTTCAGGGGTGAAAAGCGTCTGCTTCAAGGGGTTAACAGGTAAAAGATAAAGAGGATGAGCAGCTCTTCATCCCTAAAGCAGTAGACAGCATAGTTTACAAAACGTCGGGAAAGTTTTAGCGAGTTTACTAACCATTCGTTACCCACTGTGTGAATCAGTTTTTGGAAGAGATGTTTTGTTTGAAATGTTGTCTGGATGTTGAAATGGCTGGGTATTATCTACGATAAGCATAAGTCCCCATAAGTCACCATAACCGTCACCATAAGTCACCATAACCGTCACCACTATGGCGATGACCATTAGTCATGATAAGTCTTAAGTTCAACACGTGACACACGTTTGTATTTGTTTCAAATTGTGTCTATCGCATATCGAGATGGGCACTGCAGCCCGATTTATGCTTAACCATCCCCCCCCCCCTCCCCTGACAAAGGACTGGGACTCAAACCAAAACCAAAAACCGGAAAAACTCGATATTTTTCGAAACGGAATCCGAAAACCGAAACCGTTCATTTTACATATCGAAAGAGCAAAAGCGGGAAAAAACCGTTAGATGCTTGGCGGTTTATGTCGGTTTAATTCTGATTTTGAAGAGACTAAAAGCCTCTAAAAATTCTTACTTTTCCATTTTTGTATTTCTAACTTCTTAGAATCCGCTCTCAACCTTCTTCAGAAGACAAACGCCTAATCGAATTCGAATACAAATTGCTCAGGTCTGCGTAGAACAGCAGAAGGATTTTTTTTACCAATCTTCAACTTAGGGTCGTAATCTTTGGCACCCCCCTCAGACTCGGCGCCCCTAGGATATAGCCTCGTCAGCCTTTGCGTAAATCTGGCACTGCCTTGAATACGATTTTGAAAGGTGGTGCGGTTTGCTGTCTGTACATTCGCTGTCAGTCTAATATGGTCGAGCATTGCCTGGAGTTGAGGGCTGCCGCTGAGTTTTCCTGCCTTGAATGTTTTCTTGCTAAACTCTATTGTGGTCAAAATGAGCACTCCATTACTGTAGATCACTTGCACCATTGGATGGAGCATTGCGTCTAACAAGATGCCAATGTCATTGTAGCGCGATGACTTGAGCATCAAGAATGTACGGACAAAAAATGACTGCTGACCTGAGTAAGAGTAACTTAAAGCATTAAACCACTCGGCTAATTTTGATGAGTAAGAATCTCACTTCAAAATTTTCTGGCTAGTCGGGGAAACGAAACCCGCGTCCTTCGGATTTCGCGTCCGATACTCACCAAGCTAGCCAGATATCTATGAAGTGAGGCCTAATAAACTTAGAAGCTGTGATAATATATTCTTCAAAGATCGCTCGGCCTAAAACCATCGCTGATCCATTTGGCCCGCAATTAAATATCACGATAAATTAAGTTGAATGCATTAAAAAAAGTAATAATACCGTAGATTTGGGAGTCATTTAGAATTGAACAAGCAGGTTTACCTGGAAAATGTTAGCGCTGAACGCCGCCAACGGAGGCTGTAGTTCCAGGTTCGAGCCTCGCATGTACTCGGATATTTTCCCGGCCGTCTGTTTCTTCACCAGCATGTTCGTCCTCCTCCTGACCGTATCGCCGATGGTCGCGAAGTCTACCTCCTCGATATGCCCGTCATAGAACTCGTTCGCTCGCTGTTTATAGAAGTCCAGCATTTTGCCCTTGTTCTAAGGAAATAAAGTTAGCATTAAACAATACTAGTGGCACAAAAAGGTCTAAGACGTTTCTTCAAAGTGTCAGTGGTTTTTCGAGTTTTACGCTATTTGTCGGAGATTTTTGCCCATAATTTTCAAAAGGGCCGCGGGCTCCGACAATTTGTCAGATTTTCCGATATCAGTCGAGCGTAAGGCCTTTTTTTAGGGCCACGAACCTCTACCAAACAGCGTAAAACACAATCAAACTGTTGAAAAACTTCAACCCATCCTTTCGCGGCTTTGGAAATCACAGTGAAAAAATTATGAAGGTTTAAATCATTGTAAAAAGTGCATCGCCGGAATTCGAACCCGGATCCTCTATCTTTACATAGACCAGTTTTTTATTTGAAGCCTTTACGTTTTTAAATCTTTCAGATGGTGCATCTATGAGAAAAACGTCGCTCTGTGTACGCATATGTGTACATTTTTTGTATTGACAGTAAAATTCGCACCGCTTTTTCCTGTCGCGAACATTGAGCCAATTAGGGATGCCAAACGCCACAACAATGTGAATACCACTCGTGCTGGAGTAAACTCCCAAGATGGGGTCTTTTTTGCGAATATTACACTGCAATCTAAAGGAAGCACGTCTCGTACTTATAATTCAAAATAAACCATATTAAATGGTAGAATCATGTCTTCGTATTTCGTAGGTAATATATTAAAATTTTTGGAATAGTACCTTATCGCTGTAAAGCTGTCGTACGAATGCCGCTGTGCTTACTCCAGGATTTTTCTCAAGCACCACCGACTCCGTAACATTCCTGAAGACCTGATGCGGGTTAAAGGTCATCATATCGTCCAGCTTCAAGATGTCATTCATCTGTCCACTCGTCGGTCCTTTCGCGCCCAAGAAGATCATCGACAGAAGCGACGTTATGGCAAAGGGCGACATGACAATACTCCTCGCCGCGCTCACACCCTTTCCAGTAGCCGACAGCCACATCTTGAACGCCAATTCATTGCAAAGGTCTGCGAATTTCTGCACGTCTTCGAACAAGTGAGCGGTACTTGCTTCGAGACCCAGACTCTCTTCAGGGGCGGGTTTTAGATTGACGAGACCGGGGGTTGCAGACGGGGACGACGACTGATTTTTGGTCGAAGTGGCTATCGGCTGATCGCCTTGCGTCGTTTCTTGAGATTCTTCCTGAATGTTATCGTGAGGAGACATCACATCGACTTTGGTCCAGCTCTTTTCTGGTTCTGTGACCGTAGGCTTTATCTTGGAATTTTTCAAACCACTTAAGGGAGTTTTATAATATTGTTGGTGTGATTCGTCTTCGTTTTCTGACGCATCGCTTTCGTCTTCGACCTCCAAAGGCTCGTCGTTCATCTCCTGATCGTCAATTGAAGTTGTGCTCTCTTGCAGACTTGCCTCCGGTAAATCAGTGGATGACGCAATCTCGTTCGTCGTCGATTCGCTGTTCGCACTGTTGCTCAACTCAATGTCTTCAGAAGAAGAAGTGGCGATTTCGGTTTCTGAATCCACGTCACTCATTGGCGTGGTGACTCCGAGATCTATGTCGCTGTTCACGTACTTGTTCACATCAAAGATAATTGATGGGTTCACGTCTTGCTCTTCCGATTCCGTGTGCGATTTCTCCTCGTCGACTGGCGTCGTGACGCCGAGATCCTTGTCACTGTGAATGTAATTGTTTACGTCAAAGATATTCTCGGCGCTCAGGTTATCGTCCTGCTGCTCATCGTTAAGTTCTTCGAGATCTATGCGCGTTGTCACACCGAAATCTTTGTCGCTGTTTGCGTATTTGGTAACGTCAAAGATGCTCAAATTTTCATCGCTCTGTTCGGCTGTCGTGTCTTTATTTTCAGCTGTGGAAACATCTTGATGCGATGGTGTCGTTAGTCCGATGTCTTTGTCGCTGTTGACATATTTATTCACGTCATACTCAGTGCTCTTACTTCCATCATAATCGGCCGTGGATGCCTCGGCTTCCTGCGACATGTTGCTCAAATTCCCATCGTTTTGCTCATCTTGATCTTTATTCGACGGCGTGGTCAGACCAATATCTTTGTCACCTTTAACATATTCGAGTACATCTGTAATATCTGAGCTATCTGAGTCTGTGGAAGATTCCTGCAATTGCGTCTTTACACCATAATCTTTTTTACTTGTCGCATAAAAGTTGACGTCATTGTACACGTCCTCCATAGCACCAGACAACAGTGAACTCTCGTCGCTAAGGCTATCGGATTTAGTAGCATCGTTCACTTCTTTCTCTCCACCGTAAGCAAGGGTCGTGAAATCCAAAGATTGGTCATCGCTGTTGTGTCCAGCAGTGACCACTTCGAATTCTTCAGCAGACCCAGCGCCGCTGCCTTGATCGGAATCACCACTGGACTCAAAGGTATCACTTCCACTTCCCTCCGGCTGCCTGACCTGTACATTCGCAATCGGAATTTTTTTCTCTTCAGTGTTTCCTACTTCGTCACTTATGGGGATGCCTGCATCTTCGTCTAAGATAGGCCTTGAAGTTTCCTCTTTCACCATGGTAGCGTCGTGAGAGCTGGAATCGTTTTCTCTTTTGTCGCTTTGGCTATCGGATTTAGTAGCATCGTTCACTTCTTTCTCTTCACCGTAAGCAAGGGTCGTGAAATCCAAAGATTGGTAATCGCTGTTGTGTCCAGCAGTGATCACTTCGAATTCTTCAGTAGACCCAGCGCCGCTGCCTTGATCGGAATCACCACTGGACTCAAAGGAATCACTTCCACTTCCCTCCGGCTGCCTGACCTGTACATTCGCAATCGGAGGTTTTTTCTCTTCAGTGTTTCCTACTTCGTCACTTATGGAGATGCTTGCATATTCGTCTAAGGAAGACATTGAAGTGTTCTCTTTCACCATGGTAGCGTCATGAGAGCTGGAATCGTTTTTTCTTTCGTCGGGGTGGATGAGTGGGACAACTTGATTGTACTCGACCTTCACCGCTAACAATTCGCCCGGCTTGTTGTTTCGTTTGTCGTTCATCTTTTCGCTACTCTCTACCACATTTAAAATCTCGACGGGTTGTACATTTTCCTCCCCAAACTTGGTCTCGAGGTTTTGTGGTTTCGTGACCGAGGAATTCGCTTCGCTAGATGATAATACTGGCAGCTTAGTTTCTTCTTGGAAATCGTTAGCATTTTGAGATGGCTTGGTTGAGTCAACGACCGCGATTTGGCTAGTCTCTTCTTGACTGTTTTCCTCATCCCCTGAAGAGTCGCCCGAGCCGCTTTCAATTGGCTGCCCATTCTGTGAACTGCTCACGCTTGTGGATGTGCTGTGCGAGGAGTGGCTGCTAGACACTGAAGTGATGACCACGTCGCTTTTATTTTCTGCATCATGATTGGTCGTTTCATCTATACTTGGGACGGTTATGGGTATATTGCCAATGTGCTTGGCGTCCATTTCGAATCTGAGAGCTTCTTCGACGACTCGAACTAGAACTTGGCTCAAAGTATCGCTCAAGTTCTGGGTTACATTCAAATCATTGAGTGTGCCATTGATCAAATTTTCGTTTGAAGTCGGAGAAACCTCTTCAGGAGAATCGTTCGCTTCTTCCTCCTCAGGAAGTTTGGCGAGAGGTAGTCGAATCTCGCCTGAAGAAGAAGAGGTGTCCACGATGTTGTTCGCAGACGTATCTCCTGAATGGGCAACTGAGGCTTCCGAATAGATTTTGTTTGGTACGGATTCAAGAGATTCTATTTCTGTGAGATCTGATTCTTTAGAATCGGCCGAGTCGATCGGTTGATCATTTTGCAAGATATGAAGGTCATTTGGAACGCCTGTAACCGTTGAGTTTTCTTTAGAAAGAACTGGAATTATTGTTTCGGGTATTTGTGTTTGTTGTTCTGTGACGCTCGTATCTTTGTCAGTGGAGGAAACTTCGTCAGATTCTTCTACGGACGAGGAGCTTTCAGGTTCATCGGGAAGCATTGGGTGAGATTCGGAGGCCACACTGGTAGAGCCGCTTGATCCGGCGGCTGGTTTGGAGCTAGCAGAACCAAAATCAAGAGATTCAAGAGATTCTATTTCTGTGAGATTTGATTTTTCAGAATCGGCCAAGGCGATCGGTTGATCATTTTGCAAGATATCAAGGGAATTTGGAACGCCTGTAACCATAGTGTTTTCTTTAGAAAGAACTGGAAGCATTGTTTCGGGTATTTGTGTTCGGTGTTCTTTGACGCTGGTATCTTTGTCAGTGGAGGAAACTTCATCAGACTCTTCTGCGGACGAGGAGCTTTCAGGTTCATCGGGAAGCATTGGGTGAGATTCGGAGGCCACACTGGTAGAGCCGCTTGATCCGGCGGCTGGTTTGGAGCTAGCAGAACCAAAATCAAGAGATTCAAGAGATTCTATTTCTGTGAGATTTGATTTTTCAGAATCGGCCAAGGCGATCGGTTGATCATTTTGCAAGATATCAAGGGAATTTGGAACGCCTGTAACCATAGTGTTTTCTTTAGAAAGAACTGGAAGCATTGTTTCGGGTATTTGTGTTCGGTGTTCTTTGACGCTGGTATCTTTGTCAGTGGAGGAAACTTCATCAGACTCTTCTGCGGACGAGGAGCTTTCAGGTTCATCGGTTAGTATTGGGTGGGATTCGGAGGCCACACTGGTAGAGCCGTTGGATCCGGCGGTTGGTTTCGAGCTAGTAGGACGAGCATCAGTCGATACGGGTTTATCGACATATGTCGTTGAAGTCACATGCTCAGTTGAGGTCGCTTCTGCAGTGGTGCTTGATGAAGGTTCATTCGACTGAGTTGTTTTAGCTTCGTCGTCAGTTTCGGCAGTAGAGTCGTCTGTATAAGACACGGCGGGAATGGTGCTTTCGTTTACGTTTTCCGAGATGGATTCTTCTGAGGTAACTGGTTTTTCTGTAAGTTCAACTTGCACAGTAGACGTTTCATCTTCTTCTTTCACTTCTTCAACGCTATCAGAAATGGGTTCACTATCTTCAACTAAAGTAGCTGTCTCAGTCTCGCGCTCTGTAACATCAAAGCTTACTGGTGAAGAATTGCTTGATATCTCAAGCTCAGGAACTTCGTCAGTAGTTTCTTCAGTAATCACAGTCTCCTCCGTCTGGTCTCCTGATCCTGACTCAACTGAATCGGCGGGTGAAACTTCAAGGAGCAAGGACTCTGTAGACGTCGCGTCAGAGTTTGTCGTTTTATCATCAACAACTTCATGTGCCGGGGTAAGTGGCGCCGAGGTTGACGACGAATCATGCTCATCCGCAGCGTTACCCAGATAGCTAGGGAGGATCATACTCCATGACGCCGAAGTATCCGGTGTCATAGGAGCGTCGGAAAGCTGCAGTTCCTCGTGAGAAGACGCCAGCTGGCTCTTCAAAATATTCTGAACGCTTTCAACGACACGATGCACGTTCATTTGCGAAGACAATTGTTCGTGATTGCCATCTTCAGTTGACTCGACAGAAAGATTTTCCGTGTCTGCTGGCACGCCGTGGTAAAACGTCGGCGAATCATGTGGGGTTTCCCCGCTCTTCTTCAGTCCATTGGCGGTGATGCTCTTGACTTCGTCCTTTGTCATGTAGCGCTTAATCAGGTTGCCCGACGCGTCGAACGTGTAGAACTGATAGCGATCAGGTGTGATCAGGTCGACGGGACTGCCTATCTCGTCACCCTCCTTTGGCCGCTCGACGGGGCGGCCGGCGGCGTCGGTGAAGTACGCAGTGTCGGTGTCGTTGTCGTTCTCCATTACCACGGACACGGATGTCACCACGCTGAAACGACGGGCACGAAAGTAAGAAACTGTACTGTAAAAGGGAAGCGGAGCTGGTAAAATGTGCATCAACAAACCCGGGACCTCTCGATTACACCGATCTCGATTACCTCTCGAAGTACTCCATGCCGTTGAGCTATCTGGACACACACTCTCTCGCTTTGGCTCACAGAGTGTATTATGTCTATTCGAGGAGAAGAGTTGAGCGGCTCGTATTTTGAACGAGTACATCAAAATGCAATTTGCACGAGGCACCGGATGATCCGTGCCGCTTGGATAGCGATTGAACCGTCACTTAGAGTCTCAGCCTTCGTTTTTTCAAGAGATACGGGAAATATTGAGAAAATGGGTTTTCACGATAGAATATTTAATCGGAAAGCGACGGATGGAGTGAGGCGAAGCGAAGTGGAAAGGTGTGCATACGAATCGAAATACGAACCCAATACCACTCCGTTACCTGGTGGATGTTTCTATACCACTGGCCCAGGAAACTCAAACTGTGGGATTCGATTAGTGCCTCTATGCTCCCTTATCGACAATTATCGTTGTGGTTTCCCATGGGACTGTTCCTATATATATATATAACATGTCCACGTCATGCTACACTTTCAATCGTCATTCGTGGATTTCATGTGTGGCTGATTGTGAGCTATTTTTCACAAAAATTACTACGTCTAACCCACTCTTTCAGATTGAGACTTTTGAATTCGGGAAGACCGCAGTAGCTCTCAAGCTTGCCTGGAAACCTCAACCTGGATAGCCGAACACCAGGATCGATCCTGAGACCTCCCGATTGCAAGGCGCTAGCCACCGCCTGTTGTGCTCAGTTATTGCGAACGTGAAATTGAATCGTAATATATTCGTTTCTAGCTCTACGTAAATAATAAAATTAGGTACTGAAAAGGTAGCCAAGGCAAGATAAAAATGAAAATTCAAATACTAAGTTCTTAAGACTCGTGTTTTCTGCCTAATCTCAGCACTAGTTTTCAAAAACACTGTTAGTAAATGGGCTTAGCTGCTGAAAACTTCTAACAAACAAACTGAACTGCTGAGAAGTTCTCGGCAGTTAAACCCATTCACTAACAGTTTTTTTGAAAAATTCAAATACATTTCGGTATTTAAGAAAAATGTATGAATTACTAATTTATCGCAGAAAATACACCAGCACGTGCATTAAGTTACATGCCAAAACGCAATACCATATTTCTACACACAAAGACGGAAGCTGAATGCGATAACGTTATATCGAGAGATTGTTAAAACGAAACGTAGGCAAATGTTACCTCGAACCAAGGACCTTCCGCGATTCCTCGGAGTCATGCTCTTCTGGCAACGGCAGGGAGAGTGTGCAGGAACAGCATAACAGTAACGACAGCCAGACAACGGCTGAGCTGCTCATCGTGCCTGAAAGAATGAAACACTTTGTATTATACATATTGTACTAGAAACCGACCGTGCTAAATATTGGTTGAATACATGTTCGGAAAAAATACGCGAAATATCGTTCTAGAACGCAATTCCACCATGCTTTCTTGGCCAAACTGTGAGTTTTTAATAAATATTTGGCACCACAACTCATAGAGTGGAACTTCTTTAAATATATTAGCATAGTGTAGTATGCTGGGTACTATGAGCTGACTGCTATACGGAATTCTAATATCGTGGTTGTTGAAATGGTCTTGCAACTTATCAGCAAAATGCAAGAAACACTCTAACAAAACAAATCTTCGACACTTCCCTTCCTAAGGTAATTGATTGATTGCGCTGCCAATGTTTAATTGGTCTGATTTGAAATGGTGTGTCGATAGTTCAATTCTGGGCTGATTGTGACTAGCTAACTATAATTCTTCCATTGCTGTCGCGGAAGCTTTTAGAGCCATTTTCGTTAACAATCATTGTGTTATTTCCGTTACGAACTCTGTTTTGAAGATATTTTTGGCTCTAGAAAGGGCCTTAAAAATCTCGATTCCTACGTTTTTACGTTGATGTGAACAAAACGTCGAGATTTTTGCGGAAACCGAAACCGATAAGTCGTCACCGAAACAACACGATGCTTGTTAATGCTTGCAAAGGTATAATGAACCCATCCCACAGTTATAAGGCAATGGTATACGCTCTTATACCGGTACCACTCGTGCCTCGTGCAATGCTGAGATTTAAGTTATTACGCTGTCACTTAGGACAGCATCAAGGCTTTATGAAAAAGTTTTTCAGTTTTTCAGTACATGCCAATTGCAATCAGATGCAAGTTATTTATTAGGAATAGTATCATTGACAGGGTCGGAATTGAGCAAAGTTGTGTGCGTATGGGGAAGAAGTATGATAGGGGGGGGGGGGTCGTAGTCTGAGGCTGAACGCCACCCCCAAGATGCTGATACAGGGTCAAAGGTCAGTTCACCTCGGACTTTCGGAAATTCGATGAACAATACGGAATTAATCAATAAGTGCTTTAATTCATTGCTTAAATGAGTATCTTCATTCAGAATAGAATAGTACCATCATGAATAAGCTATCAGCTAGAATGTAAAGCCATGTATTTTAAAATAATGTATATAGGGTATATGAGTTGTTTAAATACTAGCTGTATGTTGTGCATGAGCCAGACTATGTTTAAACTAATAATACTAATCTCATTCACAACCTAACTGACCTTTCTTAATTGTATGCATAAATTGTTTCAGAGTAAACAAAACAAAAAAGATTATGTATTACAGAGCTGAGTGGAAAATTATTCTAAGTGCGTATCGCTCAGTAATCGTTTCAGCTTGGTCTCATAAGAGTATTCCTGTTAAACTTGAACTCTGGCTGCATCTTCGCATGGAGAAGAATCAAGCCAAGTCTAGGGCAGTGAATCCAAAGACAAGCACATCGTCACCGTTAGCCACACATCAGCTGGCAAGTGTACACACCTAAACACACACGCACACACGCACACACACACACATACACTTACACCACACCAGTGGCGTGTCCTAGCCCAGTGGGTCACGTTTTGACTAAATATATGCGCATGGAAGAAACAATTAAATATTATAACTGCAAGCGACCGATGAGATAAAACGGAAATTAGGTTAAGTCCAAAAGTAAAACCCAGCACAGTAAAAAGCCTATAGATTGCGTCCTGAAATTTATCCGTAAGTTTAATATTTCACGGGAGCACGCACTTATGAAGGGGTAAGACGCGACATAAACATTGACTCACAAACATAACCGAAGCGAAGTGGCTGAAAAATGTTAATCTTCAACACGAAAAACATTTAGTAAATTCGTCACCGGTGTCCCGTTTGCAATTCCTATCTTATTCCAGCCCAGCCCAACGCATTACGATTTGCGACGATCTCACTCATTATATTGGTCGCATTTGAGTTGGAAACATGAAAATATGTGCTTATAGATTATTTTAGATTTTGAAGCTGGGAAGAATTTATTCGCTAGGCCTCGCTGCTATCAGCTGCTCCCCGAACTGTCAAACTTAGTTCGCAAGCATGATACAAAATCAGAACGCTATCGTTTGTACCAATTTGTTTTGTACATCTATCTTAGCCTTTGAAAGGGACGCTGTAGGCTAGGGTTTCCCGGAATTCAGCTCTCTGCTTTGACAACATGTATACACGATTCAGTTTTTTACAACATAATTTTCCGCTGAGTACGCTAGTGTCGAATTAACAAGGAAATCAGGCTAAGTCGGCCATTCTGGGGGTGTTAACGTGAGATGCCCTTGTCCCGGACAACCTCTAACCAACTATGAAACGGGAAAGATCGAGCGACAGCTCAATGTATTGATTTAAAAATATCATGGTATTTATACGTATTCTCGTGGAGATAACTTAATAATAATAATCTATAGTGTCATGTAATATGCATATGTCCCCTCGAGTTTTCGGGAGCTTAACATACCAACCCAATCTGTTAATTTGTCACCCAATTCTAATTCACGTTAGTTAACCCTGAGCTGGTCTGTATGAAAATCAGCGTGAAATTCGTCAGTCCACCACTGAGCACACGCACACACAAACTCTGGCAGTTCATATCACTAGGCATAACCCATTACCTTGACTTAAGTTACTCATTAGTAATTCGTCTGGGGTCTCGTGGCAGACTATTTGGACACATCCTCGTGGGATCACGAAATGCAAATATAACATTCTTTGTCCTGTTCCAGATTACTTAAAGCGTTTTTGCAGCCAAATCCAACGCTGTTGTTCGAAATGCAGAAGCGCACGCCAAAATGGCAGTCACATTTTATTTGAGAAAAAGGTATACGTCCGCGGGTTGGTTCACGTCATCTTAAAATTCGGCTGTGCAAAATTCGGTTGTTGGGAATTCACACACTATTACATTTTATAGGCTGTTTGTAGAAACCAAGTGTACGAAATAAAAGTTGGTAATCGAGGAATCGACCATCGGGGAATATTTGTTTGTTTGAAGAATATTAAAATCGCTTCAAAACTACCTGCCTACTCGAGGTATTTTTGAAGTGGCTTTAATATTTTTCAAATTAATACTATCCATGTAAATGGCTTTACATTTTTAATCCTTGTCATAAATTTATGTTCTTTAGTTCTGAAATAATTGAGTCAGATGAAGTTTGCTCTACTTTTATGCCTCGCGTTCTACACCACTCTTCGATCTGAACGAAGATTTCAAACCAAGAATTCCAACCAAGATTTCAAACAGAGACTGACGATAATCACCATGTTAAGTAAAAGGCTAGATTTAATATAATCTTCGTTGTAAAATAGCTGTAAAGCTATGGCTGGTTAGAAGAAATTTCATTTTAAAGTTTTTGAAAATATTTAAATTTAGAGAACATATTAAAGACGAATTCATTTGTGCCGTCAGTACAATGAAAGGATATTATTGTTAGTTGGCATTTCGGTGCTATTATAGATTAGGTGCGTTTCCTCTTCCCAGTCAAAACCTATTACGTTTCAATTGTTTCTCAAGTTCATATGCTTCTTGACCTATTTGGCACACTGACCGTAATCAGATTGAGTTGACCTAATAAACGTGTGCATCCTCCCCCCGTCTGTAGCCACCAGTTTGGGAATAATTTCAATGACAACGAGCGGAAATTCTAATCAAATTGCTTTCGACAAACTACGATGCGAATATTACGTAGCGAAGTCGACAAACCTGTTCGAACATGAAACCAGCCGCTGGTAATTTTGAAATCCAAATTATCAATAATCACAGTAAATTAAAAAATTAGGTGACCGTTTTTTGTCTTTGTAAAGAAGTACGCGTATTCTTCGTGAAACATTTACTTATACAGCTATTCTGTTGTAAGGAAGCCAACCCAACTGCATCATAATTCATAGCTCACATTTTATTTGCAATCTTGATTTTCGTAAAATTCTCATGCCGTTGTTTAGCTTAAAACGGTTCTGAGCCAAGTTAATAATTAGTTCCACCAAAATTGCCAGACTTTTGATCAAATGAGAACCCATTATAAAAATATGATTTAATTATTTCGCACGAATCAAGAACCTGCAAATGTTGCAAATTGGAATCCGCACTTCGGAATGAAACGCAGTTACTTGAGTCGTCGTGAAATGTGGATGCATGCACGCTGACTGCAGTGCATTTGAATGCACTCACGAACGGGAACTGGTCGTCAATGAGATGATGATGCTGTAACAGATGCATCGACCTTGGCTGGACCACAAACTCATAGTAGGCCCCACACCATTATTACACTACCTACACGGATAATCCATTCTCAAAGGGCGACGTAGGAAGCGGAACAATTCTTAGCTTCGCGAGTTGCATTTTGAGTGTCTTGAATGCAAATTTCGATTCCACGGAAGAATGAGCTAATGCAAGGAGTAACCCAATTTTGTCTGGAACATAACACTTGACCTCACGCATTGTAAATGAACGGAATTTTATTGTATAGTTACATTTTCTTCCGAGTCATGATCACAACTTCATAAGGTGCGACCATGCTTTTAAGTGCTTGAAGTCACCAGACAAAAAATACCGTTTTTATTATAATTCGTCTGAACATGAAGCAACAGGTTTCTTATACTTGAGGGGTAAGATAAATTAGTGTTAATTTGTAAGTAAATGTCGGAACAGCGCTGGTGTGCTGGATCTATGGAAACTACGTACAAAATAATGCAACGTAGAGAAATGTAATTCGTGTTCTCTCTGAGAAACTTGAGCAAACGCTGAGATAACAAACTGTGGAATAAAATGTAATTTACGTAGATTTTAATGAACGTGATTTAATTATTTAATTGAATAAGCGGTGAACAATTGAGACACGCATTCCTCACACAGGTGTTTAAGAAATCGAACATTTCACTACAGTAGATACAAAGTGAATAAAACAACATTCTGCACACTTTATCGGGCATCATAGCTCATCCAAATACTTCCATATGATAATTTGCCAGATAGCTTATACGAGGAAACGGCCATGCACTGACCGTGTCGCGTAAAATAAGCTCGCGGCGTCTTTTCGGCATGAAAAATCGTTTGACGGATATAATTTTTAAAAAACCACAGCAGTCTGGATTTTATCAAATTTTACATAAAAAGTGGAGGCTTTGTTCTTCAGCTGCTAGTTAAACAATTTATATTATTAAAACATTCCCATGTTTTTCTTAGGGGATTTTTGTGATTTTTTAACATGTTAAAAGACAAAACTGAACTGATCGGGCTCTACAACCATACAGGTCTAAGTTAGCATTGACCCAGTATTTAAAAAAAAACAGCTTAACCGGCAATTCCATCTAGCCTGTAGAGCGCGAAAAAAAAAAAAAAAACTTCAGTGCTATTAGAGTTGAATAGAATACGCTTCACTCGCTTCGCTTTATCTAGTTATCTCTATCTCTAGTTATCCCACTAAGCACATCACCCAAAAATTCAAATAAATAAAACTGTTATTAGAACAGTCGCTAAAATAATGACAGTACAGCCGGAGATTTGAATGCACTACAAGAAAAGTTGCTCACTTCAAACTGTTAAAAGAAACTAGAAAATTTGTATTCAATATGTGTATCCTTGAGTGCATTTGAGCGCAACAAAAGCATCATGCAGATCGCACCGACGAAAAGTCATTGACTTCGAATCGTTCAAGTCATTGTGTTTGCCTTTTTTGCAACATTGTATGAAAATAAACGGCAACGTATGCCAGTTTTTCAGCGAGCACGGTAAGAATATGAAGTATTTAAAATACCGAGTGGAGGAGCCCGGTTTCAAGTAAGTTACGGCTTCAGCGTTACTGCAGGTGTTGATATTTATCGCTATGGTAGTAACACCCGTGGCAAAACAGTGTATGGTACATTGTATTCATTAGTTGTCGATTTTACGTCAGGGAATTCAAGGATGAGAATAGAAGCAAAATATTTTTTGAAGATTATTGTGCAAGGTGTTGGTTTTTAGGTTCTCATTGTGTCTGCCGAACGGTAAAAATGTGAAATACTGTTTTAAAAAACTGCTGATACTAAACAAAAGAATGCGTGTAAGATAATCAAAGTAATTTCTGTAGGCTAGTTGCGCCTCTGGCTCAAAATGAATGTTATATTTGTTCTCTCGAATACGGCTATAACGGAATTCGTTTGCTCTTTTTCTGTATTTACACACTTATATACACAACGCAAATGGACAAATGGGGCACCTTTGGTGGCCACTGTTATCTCACGCGGAGTCGAACTGAAGTGTCCGGAAATGGCGTTCTTTTCCGCTCACGCCGCCTCCACCAGTGCCACCACCGCCTTCGACGGGTCAGTGTGTCGCACCGTGTTTTCATACACGTTAGCGTACCGCCATAGTACCGCCTCCGAAACTGTCAGCGTTGTGGCAACTGAATTACGGCCCGTTGCGTTTCACGATGTGATTTCAAACGGGTCAATTCGGTTCTACCTACTTGGATTTACGGTTGTCCTTGGGAATCAAAGCAAAAAGGTCCCTAATAATTTTCACCAGAAATAGACAATCTGACCGAATTCGGCCGAGGAATGTGCGTGTGGTATGATTTGGGACCTAATTCTAGGTTTGGAACTAGGAACCTATCAAATCTCTTTTTTTATTTGGGGGTTAGTTCTGACAGCTGTTGTACTGTTCCATTTGACTTGTGAAAGTAGGAATGGATACATAGTTATAAATGAAGGTGGAAGTGACCTGTTTTGGATTGGAATTCCTAAATTTTTAAAAATAATGCCGCTCTCGATTTTTTTGTCTGTCAGATTAGTGAAAAACGTGCTAAACCACATAGAAGATAGATTTATTGAGCCCGCATTAGAAGTCTAGTCAGGCAATCCGCTGTTACACATGGGCTATCAATCGTGAATCGTCGTGAGGTCATCTCACGTGGAAATGGACTACATCCCAGCCCCAACACTACCAAGGTCTTACTGTTACGCTTCATGATAGCTCGTTACTGAAATGCAAATTAGTCACACCTATGAATGCTACCACACACTTTCACTGTCTGTTAATTTAAAACACGCTGATCAGTCACAATAGTTGTGCATTATTACATCTGCATCATCTGTCTACCAATGAAGGCTCATCATGTGATTTTTCGCATTTCAAATATAACTGCAGCGTAGTTTAAATAGTCATGATTCATATCGATAAAAATATCCTTACAGGGCATTGCGATCATTTACAGCTGGCAATGCCGATTTGCACGGAAATATGATTTCTCGTTCAGAGTGAATGGCAACAAAAAATAACGCTGTCTTCAATTTCTATATAATATTAATTGACGCTAGCCGATGAATCTTCTTTCATTTCCGAGTTTCTAATTTCATCAGATCGTTTCTTAGAGCAGCTCATCATTCACCAATAAGGTCACGAAAATATCCATTTAAGGTCACTGCCATTTCTTTACCCGTTTGGCGACATTTTATTGACAACTTTCATTATTCAGAACCACACAAATATTTCTATATTCTATAGCAATATTCTATGAAAACATGGTGAAACTGAAACTATTCTTGGTCGAAACGAAAGTAATTTTGCAAGTAATCTTCTTAGCAATTTCGGTTACCGCCCGATAGGTCGTGCAAAAAAGCTCTGGATGTTTATTTTCCAGAAGAACTGATCAATTTTTTTGATTTTTACCAACCTTGGAAAACAAAATTCCAAAGATGTGTATGAGGATAGAAATTAATTACAAGGTTTCACAATAGTGAGCCGGAGGTGATTGACGTACCAATATGAGAACGTGGAAGACATTAAAATACTGGACAAAGCTGACGCCCAAGTTAGCAATTTTCTGTCGTTATATCGCAAATAAGGCTTGCCGACGTTAGCCTCTATCCCTATTCGTTCCAGATGATCGAGAAAAACAAGGCTATAAACTTGACTGTACGCAAACACTTCCCATCGATCGTAATGATATCCGCCTGATACATTTACCGATTCATCTCCGAGAAGAGAACGCGTCTCGATCTGTCAATCCAAGAACGGTAGCCTCGCTGTTATCATGTATGCCTTGTGATCGCAAGGCCCCAGGCTCTATATTGATGATATGCTTTTCTCGTTGTGATTTTCCGTGATTTTCCACGACTATTCCAGAAAAATTCTGGACAGTTTCATTATCACAAGGCGCGACAGATCCTACTACTCTTTTCACGCCAACCCCTTTAGGTAAGCTGTCAATCAGCTTTGAAGCTGCTGTGGGGTCCCGAAAAGTTGCAAACAGTCTTAAAGTTTTCAGGGCCTGAACGGCCATATTTGAAGCTCACTATCGCAAAACTGCACGGCTGGGAACATTCTTAAAATATTAGGTTCCAAATCTGTACTGGTTTTTTTATTTGTACTCTAATCAATACGTGTTCAATATAAGCTTTTGAATAATTGATCCCAAAAATACGAGAAACATAGTTGTAAGACGCAATAAGTAGTGCCAGTAATATTATATACACATGGACCAATTCAGAACGTTTTTTCATAGTTGGCACCACTCCTTCAAGTGTGGTTAGCTTCTAAAAATTTCTCGTAAGAGGGATGCGCATTACGCAGCGTTTGTCAGCACGCAAGTTTTCGAGTCCACGAGGATAGCATGTCTTTGACGGGCTTTACTTTACTTCGTTATTAACGGTTAGTTCTTTATCGGGTCATTGATGGAAGGCAATACGGTAGATTGTATACCTACAGTACATCAAGCGAAGCATCAGTCACCGCGTACTATGCTCTCTTGGTGTGATGTGTGAACAAGAATGAGATGACTAAGGGCAGATGCTAGCCGTGAGCTAGCCGGTGCCTTCGCGTGCTAATGGGCCAATAGTTCACACGTGAGAACTAGCAATGACCGCCGACTACGGAGCGTTGTATATAGAGGAGTGAAGACTAAACTATAACTTTACTTCATGTTGAGACTGCGTTTTCTTACAAGCTAATAGACTAATTACATGTAAACAAGTTAAGTTGTTGTTTTCGTTGAGTGACTACTATTACAAGCTAAAGCGGTTTTCCGTCTCATGTTCAAAAATAAATATAGGGTTTCATAAAAATTGGAAATGTCGGTCAAGATTAATATTAGATTTAAATGTAAAGGAATTTCCTGTTCATCAAATTAATTAGTCATTTTAGTTTGTTCTATGAAAGCTCGAGGCTGTAAAATTGGCAGGCATGCAATTTAGCCGGCGATATATGATGCCTGACCATTCTTTAAGTCCCTCAAATCAAAGTGTGGGTTCACCCTTGTCAAAGACGAGGATAGGATCTTTATTTCTTTTACTGCCTTGCTCCTATTATTTCAGCTGTCACAATTAAATTGATTGCACGCTCTGCGGAGCAACGTGTGTCGGTTCTAAAAACGGTAAATTTTGTGTTTTTGTGGTCTTTATTAGCCTAGACCCAAAAGTCGCCGAGGAACTGAATTCGTTTTGAGACAAAGTCTTATTATCTTTGCACTCACTTTGCAGCCCACGAAAATATGCAAAGCAAAAGTTTCTTGCTAGGTGTTATTCTCGGATTGAATGCATACATTTCAATTGAATGAAAAATAGTTCAATCAATATTTTCATTTTTTATGGAGTCAAAAAAACAAATAAATTTGTCTGGAAGGACAAGCTACTTACCAATTTATTTTCTCGAGCACCAGTCCAATAAAGTTCCGGACCAATACTTAAATTGATCACCGCAATCACACTCCGAAAACCAAATCGGTACCGATCAAACCACACACACACACACACACACACTCGATCTACAAAACCCAGTTCGTCCAAGATCTTATTGATCGCGCGTCCAGAGCAGATCCCAGGTCGAGTGGATCACGATCGCTCACGTCTACCACGCCGTCCCAATCGCCAGCAAATGATCTGCTTCGCCTTCACCCGTGATGGTCTATAGAGTAAACGAAGCCGGAGGCCTTACCTCTACTTTATATAGCCTCAGCTGGCACCGTGAAGTTCTTACTGGCGGCAACGTAAAGAGACCGTACGTGTGACGTCACGCATGCAACATCTCCAGCTAACGGGATGAAGAGGAGTTGGATTCCCTTCTCCTTTAACAGGACCCCCCTCCCTCTTGCTCTTCAGCCCCGATTTGAAGATCTGAGTGCATTTTCGCATCTAGCAGAAGTGAAGAGCAAGGATCGCGCACCTATGACCCTCGAGATAAAGGTGAGCAAAAAGAGACAAGTCGGGTACAGCTGATTGCATCTCATCTCGAGTACTGTAACAATGAGTGCAAGTTTTCAAATATGCTCTTGAGGCTGGGTTTCACCAGCTATTAATCTAGGATTAAATTCATTTTGGTATTCGTGCAAGGCGTTGTAATTCTAGTATAAATCACATGTTAATCGAAGATTGAGAAGTTGATCTTGATAAATGATATGTACGAGGAAATCGTCCTTTGAGTAATAATAACAGGACTTTTACTTCGGATTGACTTAAGTTAAACATGCAAATTACTCCAAAAAAACTGTTTGTAAATGGGTTTCACTGCTGAGAACTTCTAACAAACAGACTGTCAACGTTTCGCTAACTATATTGAAAGCTTCTTCGGGGCTAGGTAGAAGACATGAGCCTTAAGAATTTAATGTAAAGTACTGTTTGCAATTTCATATTTTGACTTGCTTCAATACACATTATAGGTAGTGTTCCTGACGGTGTGTTTAGAATAAACACTAAATCCTTTAGCCGGCTAAGTTGTTGGCCATCTGCAGTCGTGGAAAGTCAGTTAGTTGCGTAGATAAGTAACGATAATTGCTATAAAATCGGTGAGAAAATTGGTATGGATGTTGAATTCTGGGTCAATTCTTGGTGGGTGGTGTGCACTAGTCAAAAAGATCTCCTTCAAAATTATGAAAGAACAGCGGCTGTGCACCCATTGTATTATTTTCTTAGTTTATGGTTACACTATATAATAAAAATGCATAATTTATGTAACAGGTACATAAACAGCCGAGGTAAAATTCAGCTTATTCAGTTCTAAAATAATGTCGAATATTAATAAAAATGCAATGTTAGTAGATTGCTTCACTTCCTCCAATACTGATGCGTAAATCGTTTCAAATTATTTATACTTCTATTTAAACTTCACACTTAGTCGAATAGAAACGAGAAGATTCTTCAGTAAAATTTCCTCGCCTCAGCGCACTGCAAATGACGCTCGATTAAACCAATTTCTTGTACGTTCATCCAAATTAACAAGTCATTTTCTGTATCAAAGAACTTTATCAAATCCCCGAAAACGGTAAATTGGATTCAAAACAGTTCGAAACCGGGTACCGGAAATCACGCAATCAAACATCTTTAACCATAAAAGTCAGATTTATTGAATCGCATGAAAGACAACTGTTGCACTAACGGTTGCTCTTCTTCGAACATCTCACATCATCGAAAATATCTCGACGTCCTACAGATCTCAGCATTGCACTCGATTATCGATAGTTCAAACTAAATGCTGGATCAAATATTTCCATAATGTTATTCTATTAAATATAGGCTAATACCGAACTATTATATTCATGAAGTAAACAAAGATTTATAATAACCATAATTATCCGTTGCATGTATTTCTTGCATCAAAACAGTATACTGTCGTTTCCTTGAGAAACATGCCGGTATAACTTGTAAAGTGTAAGTGCTAAAATTGTATCAATGTGTCGTCATGCAATGCAGCCTGATTATTATTTGACGAAACATGAAGGAAGTACAGTTTGCATTCACGCACAATTGAAAATAAAATGCGGCGCTGAGTTCGAACCGTTAATGATCAGTGCGTGTGCGATCAACTAGTGAAAAACTACCGAAAGAAAAACAATACTATGGATCGTTTCATTAAAAAGCAAGAGCTGAACGATTTTTTACTTCTGTCTTCGAGATGAACAGTTAGTTTACTGTACTTGATCGCCAAAATAAATGTATTGCTTTCAGAAAATCGATAGGTTCCCTTTAAACTTCATATTATGCACAATACACTTATGCAAATTAATTTATCTTTAAGCTAAAAGGGTGCGTTTCAAGTTTAAATAATATTCCTATCAGATTATGCGTGGAACATTAAATCATAAGGCAGCCTCCAGATACATACATCTGATACATGGCCAGATACATGTCTAGATACGTGACGTTCGTGGATACATATAGCAAAGGACTACCGGAAACCAGCAGCATCACAATCATTCTGTACATGCAAGTGCAATTACATTACACGGTAATTAATTGTTTTAATCTAGTTATGCTAATTACTTAACATTGTGATACACGGCTCAGTCACGGGGCTCCACACCTATTGGTGGTATCGTGCGCGAAAGTTACACAATAGCATTTTTTTTACTGGCAGAAAGAAAGAAGGAAATTTATTACGAGCCCCGAACATGGCCAGGGGTCAAGATGTCAAATTCAAAACCATTTCCGAGTCAAATGGTTACGACCTTAGATCATTTTTTATGACAAAATCCACCGAAGATTTCACCAATGCTCTCTCCATTACCTGAGTCTGACCTGACGACACGTAATCGAACGAGCCCGAAGGAAGGCCGCAATCGCATCCTTCCTGTCCTTGCAAACAGTAACACAGCCTGCATCTTTTCATTCATACAAGTTTGACTGCATATTGCATCTTTCGCACGCAGAGAAATCGAGTTTTTTAAAAATAATTAATAATTATACCCCACGATGTCAATAAAGACTTGTAGACACAGGATGAGTGTACCTTCATTTTTATTTATAGCAGGAACAGTGAGGAAGGAACACATTTGATGAAATCGTCATATCTTTCCTATCGCGGCATGTTGTTGAATCGAGTGATTGTAATATGCACACAGACCTCTATTAAGCGTGCTTATTAAATTGTGATGTTTCTTACGTAGGTAGTTTATCGTTTTACATTTCCTTTCATGATTCGCGAGTTCGATTGTGTCTGATAGGATTGCATTTGCATGCTGTTTAGAGAGTATTATTGACAACGGTCTTCAAGCAATTGTTGCAGTAGGCAGCACAATATTACAGCACTACAATATAAATTACACGCAATTACCATCTGTTACTGGTAATTTCAATTCACGATTGATATGAGGGTAGCACCGAGATAATATTACTAAACGAACGGATTAACTGTCTTAAACGATAGACATCCTACAAGACCGCGTGTACAGCCGACCACTTTCGCAGCAGCTCGCTTTTCCATCTGGTAGCCTTTTTAACTGCCAGCAAACTTATCCAACCGTGAGCCATGTGACAGCTATCCCAACTGAGAGCTTGTTGATCTGACTGCTTTTTCAGCCGACCACTTTCCCAGCTGACAGTAATTGCATATCGCCGATTTCGTAACTCAGGGTGATACTGTCAGTTGGGATCACTGTTGGTTGATGGGTAGCCGGTGTGATGGTAAGGGGATGGAATGATACACACATTCATAGATGCGTTAACAGCTAGCAGCTACCTTCTCCAAATTCATTTCGTTTATTGGTAATGGTCCACGAATGATATAATTATATGGGATAGTTAATACGCACGAAAACTTTTAAAACCTTGAATCTACGTAATTGTAGTAAGAAACTGCAAATTATGACTTGTACCTGAACAGTCATCAGCCGGTAACGAAATAGAACCATGCGCTAAATTACGACTCATTGTCAGTAGAGACCCAATGGCCACCTTTTACCCGTTTGATTGACTATGTGGGGTTTAACGACGCACTGTATTGACAACTGGCCCTGTAGCACTGGTCTATTAGCGCGGGTGAATGATAGGATGATAATGAGAGTGATGATGAATCTAACAGGAAAGAGAAGAAATCCGGTACCGGCACGTAGTCTACTCCTGTCGAAAAGCATCAAGTGGACCACCGCTTAATGTCCCTTCCGAAGGACGGTACAACTCGAATAGCATAAGATTCCTCCACTAATGCGTACTGTCGAGAGGTGTATTGCAAGGAGAGTGAAGCTGCTGTACTAACTTCAAACCCTGCAACCTCTCTCCCGAACAGAAATGGACCTTGGTGTGAATAGTCACCCATCCAGCCTTTGGTCCACCTTATTGTTACTAAACTGCGGTGATCTCACGAGAACCAACATGTATCCAACATGCAAAGTCGTTCGGTCGCCTTTTACCCTTTCAGACATTCCACCACTACGTCACTAAAATCGTTTACTCTCCCTTTCTCAATGTCAGTAACTATAATTCAACCAGAACTGAACCCATTAAATCAAAGGGGTGAAAGCACAATCAATGTATCTAAGAAAAATGCTACATCTGCCCGAACTGTTCAGTTATAATGAGGATAGTTGATTTTGCAGGGCCTGTAACCCTCTAAAATGATAAAATTGCATTTTTGTGTGGCCTTCAATGTACCATACTAGTCTAAAATGACCTTCCAACAATTTTTGTGAAAATTCTATGAATTTTCTCAAAATTATTCAATATTTCGATCAGCGCGCGTGGCACCTCGATCGACGCAGGATCGACTTCGTAAAACACGACACATTCCTTCGGTAAACATCACCGATACTGCAAGGCCCTTATTCGGGCTAACAATTATCTCACAAGAGAGCACTACCGTGAAATTTTCCAACATGACCAACGGCTCTCAAAACCTTCGTGCACTCAAGCAACTGATTATCGCTAAATTAAGCAACCTGTTATAGAGCCATTTTTAATTGAACTAAGGAAAGATGAAAGAACATGTCATCAATCCCCAATATTTTTTGGGAGCAAAAATACGCAAGGTGCTCCGGGTCGATATATTTCCTGTGTGAATTCTTATGGCAGATTTCGCCTTGAGCTACCCAGCTTAAAATGTTTACGTTTTACTATTTATACTCCGGCTTGTATGGGATAAAACATTTTCCTTTGTGACTCTTAAGTTCCTAGCCAAAGAGCAGTTATACTAAGTATAATTTTTTAATTTAGGGATCACAGCCCGTTTAAACGATTAAAGTGGTATAGTGGGGGGAAATCTGAAAGAGGAGAGCCGGCCATTTAGTCTACTGATGCTGAGCCGTACTCTGGCGGAAAGCCTGACTCCATGATCAAGATGTGCCAGCTCAATTATTCATCATAAAATTACGTTATTGCATTAACCTCATCAATTATTGCCATTCTCGAGTCTTATTCCTTTCTATCTCTCGTGGACCCTATATTAACTTTGGACGTTGATTCAATTACGATGTCTGATGATGAATTCATTTCAAACCGTACGATTTAATTGTGCAATAAATGGTGTACTTAGTAAAGTAGAACAAGTCACGACTGCAATATGGCAATATATTGGTCAGTAGAATAATGTAAAGTAGTAAATAGCCTAGTTGCTATACAGTGTGGGTGGTTTGAATATAAGATGACTGCAATGAAACAGCTTTGTTACGGCGTCGCCCGCGCATTATTAGGGCGCTGTCTGGCTGCTCCATTCGAAGACCGGTTTCTTATAAGCCTCCGAGATCATTGATAAAATAAAGTATTCCTGGAACAATTGATTGCATGGCCTAAATGACACACAGCCACACAAAATTCAAAGCATTAGAGATAGTCAGCGAGTGTTTTAATTAGTGTTGCGCAATTAATCAAAAACAAAACGAGATCATGTCATTTGCAAAAATTCGTAAGATCACGATTACGTACAATTGCTTCATTAAGTATGTTGCACGTGTGATACGTGTAAATAAATCAATTAAAACAACGATATAATTGATTGTTATTTCAGCGCCAGATACGTTTTGCTTAAATTCACAGTCGTCGATAAAATGAGAACGATTCGATTTTAATTTAAACGATGTACTGGATCTTTATATTTTTTTCAACTTGTGTAATCATGTGTTTCAGGATGCAATGCATTACAAGCTTACATGATGTCTTGTCAGATCATAAATGTGTAATAAAACCGCACAAATCAGCATTATGATTGCGATGCACTTCATGAAGAATGGTTTACAATAATGGGCTGCCTCGCTCTCCTCTTCTAGCACCGGAGATTTCAACGCACTATGGGAGCTCAACAGTCGCGTTAACGTTGAGGGAAAGCCAAAAGATCCCAATCCCATTCAAAAATCTCTGAAAAACGCATGGAAACTTAATATGTCCAATCATTAACTGCAATTGTGTTCTAATCTCACAAGTTATTCGCAATCACAAAAGTCGTAGCGCTTCTGCTGTGCTCGTAATAATGGTATAATTAATTGACAGTGAGTAATATTGGTAACACTAGAATTCTCTAAAATGTTCTTTGTTTGGTATTGGCCACTTAACAACAGATTGCGCTTAAAAAAACTGATTTACAAACTGGGTTTGAATGCTAAGAAATTTAAGCACATTTTGAAAATCATTTTAAGAATATTAAAATCACTTCAAAAATACCTGCTTACTCGAGGACTCGAACCCCGAACCTTTTGCTAACATGGCTAACATGGCAACATAGAGTAAAGATAGCATAACATAGAGCAGTTGCCATGTTAGCAAAAGGTCCGGGGTTCGAGTCCTCGAGTAAGCAGGTATTTTTGAAGTGATTTTAATATTCTTAAAGTTATCACTAGCCATGTATTTGGCTTTAAATAATTAATCTTTGTCAGTTTGCAAATCAGTTTTTTGAAAACTAGTGCTAGGACCGGGAGATAGAAACGAGTCTAAAAGCTATGATAAAATATTGCACTTTTTTAAAACTACTACAACAATCAAACACCAACAAACCAAAATTATTTAGTTGCCAGTTGCCACACATTCAGAAATTATAAACCCACAAAATTAAAATACCTTTATAACACATACTTCCACGGTTCAAGCTATTTATCATTCCCAAGATAATTTACATTCACTTAAAAGTATTTCGATCCATCCCGAAGAATGGGTTCTCGTGCCATAAACCCTGAGCGGTCGTTGGACCGCTTGAGATTGAGAGGTTCGAGCACCACCCGTTGGAGCAGTAACGCGAGCGTGGGACGTCGCAAGAGCGTCGCCATCTCCGACTACTTGCAACGAAAGATGTCGTCGGCAGTTTCTGGCCCCCAGTGGTCCACATTGGGGGCGTCGATATGCCGCTTAGAAGAGCCCGGAGATACAGCTCTCCCTGAGTATGCGAGCAAGAACCATCGGGAACCCAGCACTAGGCCGCTGGGGAGCGTTTACGACGGCGAATGGGACTGGCTGGGAATGACTGGACGAGGATTCTATACCATGCCGCACGGTGGGTTTGATTTTGTTTCCAGGCTGGTCGCATCAGCTCCAAAGCTAAAGGAATCAGCAAAGGTATATTTCTGGGTAGGTAAGATTAAGTTTGGTAATGGCGCCAGCCCCCCTCTCTCCCAAAATGAAAAAACATGTATGATTTGTAAATACGAAAGTGTGAAACAAGGTTTTTGCGCGCTATACCCCAACAACTGCTAAAACCTGTCAATATGTTAAGCAGCGGCCGAGAATGCTGAGCCGGCAATTGTCTGAATGTATCAAGGATGTTCAAATCAACGCAAAATGTGATAGAAACAAAAAATTGGTAGTCACGGTCAAGTGTATTTTTTTGACATTCATTGAGTGTAGGGGATAAGATATGAACAGTCTAGTTTTTATAAGAAAGTTGTAAGTAGAGCCCTCTGTGTGGCACTTGTTCCATACATGAATTAAGAGGGCCAGGGGAGTGACATTTTCTAAACATTTCAGTATGTGCATATTAAATATGTTTGCACAATTTATAAAGTATTTACAATTTTGAAAAGGTTTGTATCAAGAATACATAGGATGATTTGTCAATTAAGCGCCCAAATAGTGACAAAATCAATCAGTTTTATGACCGAAACTCTTCCAGAGATATAAAAAAACTTTTCGTTGCTGCACACGTTTAATCCTTCTAAAATTACCATCAACTGTCCAATTGGCACGGTATTTCTATGCAAATTATGAGAAAGGTGTGCGTATAGAGACTTAGGCCAGCGGTTCTTCCCAATTACCAGTTGTTCATGGATGACCAGGTCACGGCTCACGGCCAACGGAGGCCACTCACCGATACCATAGCCGATACTGCACGCTCAACTGACCGCTAGTTAGGTCGATACACTCGATGGACGATGTGCATTGCCAACAGTAGCGACCCCTCGTCATAATACCATAGAAAAAGGAGCCACTCTCGTCTTTTTTTTATGATAATACGTCCCTTCTCTTACCTACGTCTGACGTCCGCAGGGTTTTTGCCTAACCGAGCTTTGGTTTGTGCATTTACATGTCATGCGTCGAATTCTTGCACCGATAGATTTGTGGGGGGAATTACACAATTAGTCCTCTTATCTGCCTTTTTTATACCACGATTGGTTTTATTATATTACGCACATATAGAGGACTTCAAAAAAAGAATCAACGTCGCAGAAAATTTCCTTGAAAGGGACGTATAGATCTAAGATAGTCTAAGAAGGTTTAATTAGTAATAAACCCACTCGCGTACATCAATAACATATTGAGAAAGGGTACTTTAACTTAATGCGTTCCACTATGCTAGGGAAACGTTGATATCTGTTAATTTCACTTCAAAAAGTCTGTCTATTCGGAAACTCGAGCCCCGGTTCTTCGATTCGAAGCCCGACAGTTCTAAAATGAAATGGTCGTGTATAAAATAATATATTTATTATGTAT